>JADRCD010204670.1:56115-67952 GCA_019843815.1 Montemys delectorum | reverse complement strand
GGGATGTGGGCTGGGCCCTGTGCCCACTTCCCTTCTCCATGGGGGGATGTGGGCTGGGCCCTGTACCCACTTCCCTTCTCCATGGGGGGATGTGGGCTGGGCCCTGTGCCCACTTCCCTTCTCCATGCTGGGATGTGGGCTGGGCCCTGTGCCCACTTCCCTTCTCCATACTGGGATGTGGGCTGGTTCAAACCTGCTCTTAACAATCTTTCTGCCTTCCTCTTCCACATAAATTCTTGAGCCTTGAGAGGAGGGGTTTGATAAAGCAATCCTTTAAGGGCTGTGTAGTGTAGGTCTTGTGTTTGCTGTCGCAGTCTCTGTGAGTTCGTGTGTATCAGTCCTGTTGTATCAGAAGGTACTGTTTCCTTGAGTTATCCTCCACCTCTGGCTCTTAACAATCTTTCTGCCTTTCTTTTCCACATAAATGCTTGAGCCTCATTTAAATTCCTTTCGCATATGTATATAACATGCCAAAATCTTAACATTCTATCTTTTAGTGATGGGAAGATAAACAACGTGTTGTTCAGGTCTGTATTGGTCATATCACACCTAAGACACAGCACATACAAGTTCTCAGGAAATATTTATTAAGAGAAAAATTGCTAAAATTTTTTGTTTCTTCTACAATAAGTATGCATGCCTTTCTAAATGATAACATGATTTAGTAGGTGGGTGTTGCATGCTCTAAGTCTAAGTCTAAGTGGGGTTGAAACGAAGGCAGGCAGCTTTGGCAGGAAGCTCTGAGGGCTAGCCTAGTGTGCAGATCTGCGTGCTCGGCAGCATGGCAGCTGCTTGACATCTTTATTCACCGACCACAGGCCTCAGCCAGGAATCAGGAACTAAATACATAGTTGGAAATAGCAGAAACTAAAAAGGAGTTGCAGCAATTGGTCCCAGGCAGGAAAGCAGCCAAGCCCTCCCCATGCTAAAAGCTACACAGCTTTCAGCTGGAAAAGCACAGCTCCTGGGGCTGCCAGACCCTCTGAAAGGAAGAGTGGCTAGATTCAGAAGGGTAGCTTGCTCGCTCCTCTGGAGTCAAGTCACAACTGTCTGAGATGCTACTGTCCCTGGAGCTGCCGTGTGTTGGCCAGGAGCAGTTCCTAGCAACACACCAGCACTTGGCTGCCAGCCTGGGCCAGCCAAGGGTGAAGGCTGCAGTAAGGTTATCCAGGCAGAGGACTGAGAAGCTGAGGGGAGGCCCAGGCTAACAATCTGGTAACATGGGAGAACATGGACAAGTGACATTTCCACTCTGAGTTTGTGTCCTCACCCATCAAACTGAGGGTGCTAGTCCCTTCTCCTCAGGTAGCAGTTTAGTAAAAACAGACTACCCAGGCATGCAATAATCTGGTTATCCTATACACATGCTGGCAGTGTCACTGTGACTTTTAACACCACTTTCTGACTTCAGGCTAATGCATCCAAGAGTATTTACTCCCTTTTTCCAGCTAATAGGTGCAAAGGCCCTTGGGAACAGTCCACCTGCAGGCTCACCATTTTCATGTCAGACTTTCCAAGATGGCTGACTAATGTCGCTCTGCCAGCTCCTACTGCCGAGGACTTACCACATGACAGGCACTGATTAACACTCCACACGACACATGAAATGCTGTCTCCTTTAGCAGGTTTTTCACCTAGCAGTTGCACTGTATAAAATGTTTCTGTTAACTCATTTATTGAAATCTGACCATTCCACATTACCCCTATAAAGCAGACACAACAGTTATTGTGCCGATTCTACAGAGAACTAAGTCAAGGTCATTTGGGCAAGACTGCTCTGCCCACTAACTTTTTATGTGACATGTCGTGGCTCCTGATGGCTAGTTTGACAACTGTACTCCATAGTACCTGGCCTACTCCTTCCTCATTCAGCCACATAGTGCTAGGATCACTGAAAGGGTCAGTTCCATTTTCTTTAAAATCACAAGGCCAGGAACCAGAGTGGGTGAACGGTGACCATTGTCAAGGAGCATCACACACTAGTCACATTTAAGCCTGTGTGCCTGCCTGCTGGTCCTCCTGTCACTCCTGAGAGATGGGCACAGACTGTCCCACCTGACAGGTGAGCATAGGGGCTCACAGATGAGCAAAACCATTTGCTCACTTTCACAGCTGGGAAGGTAAAGAGTTAGGGTCTGAATGCCTGACTCCAAAGCGAAAGCCATTCTCTCAGGCCTCGCTTTATAAAAGTAAACAACATTATCACCATCATCACTGTGCCTGCTGGTTACAAGTTCAGGAAAATGGAAGGAAGACAAGGACAGAGAAGGGGGTCATCGGAGCACAGAACACAGCTCCAGCAGGCCTGCACAAGCCTTCTTTCATGAGGCTGGCCTTACCAGGTCTAGCCCTGTCTGCCTCCTGCCTGCAGGGGCCCTCCCTTCCTTTAGCCACACCAGCACGGGCTTCCTTCACTTCAGAGCGCTACTTCACAGAGAAAGACAGCAGTGAAAGGATCTTGGCCAGAGTCACTGGTGGTTTCTGCCAAATGCTTTAATGTTCAGCAGGCCCATTTATGGCAAACTGAAGTGAAGGTACCACAGCAGGCTGGCAGATGTCAAGAGTCCCGAACAGGAACATCTTAGTCCTGCAGCAGAGCTGCCTGGGCTGAGGGCTAAGGGAATTGGGGGCAGACACAATGACTGAGACAGACCTACAGCTCAGTCATTTCAATCGTATACGCCAAACATGAAAGAAATGTTGTTATATAATAGTTCAAGAGAATCTGGCCTCCAAAGAATTTTGAAATGATTTAAAAAGAGAAGGTCAATTTCACAAAATAAAAGGCTGTTCCAATCCTATCACCGAATATTTTGATAATTACAAATTACCAATCTTTGTATGCCTATGTATATTTAAAACTTTTTTATTAGACTTATTCATTTCATTTTATGTGTGAGTACTTTGTATGCACATATATATATATGTACCACACACATGCTTGGTGCCCACAGAGGTCAGATCCCCTGAAACTGGAGTTATAGATGGTATTTGAATCTGGGTGCTCTTAACGACTAAGCCATCTCTCCAGCTGCAATTTTTCTTTATAAAAATGTAACTGTAATGTTACTGTACAGTCCACTATTTAAAAATAATACTAACGTCAGCTAAGCGGTGGTGGCGCACGCCTTTAATCCCAGCATTTGGGAGGCAGAGGCAGGCAGATCTCTCAATTCTAGACTAGCTTGGTCTACAAAATGAGTTCTAGGACAGCCAAGAATTAAACAGAAAAACTCTGCCTCCAAAAAAAAAAAAAAAAAGGTAAGTAAAGAGATAATTCTAAGAATGCCCATATCAATGAAATATGTTTTTAAACTTCTATATAGATTTCAATTAATATAATTCTAGTGGACAAAAATTATTCATAAACTTGGTTTCTAGTTTTTCTATTATTATACATAGCACACTAATGACATACACAGCCCCACTGATTAAGGTTGACAATTTCTTTTACATATATTCCTAAGTCATAAATCAAAAATAAAGGATTTTAGGCATCTGTCACACTATCCTCTATGAAAGCTATAAAGACTTATAATAAGAACAACATACAAATAAATTTTGAAAGAGGATATAAAGCTAATGGTTTGTTCCATTCTAATTCTGTCGTGGTGGTGAATAGGTGGATAAAAATAAATTCAATAGTAAAAATGTCAAGTCCAAGGTAAAGCACGACAGATAGGATGACCCTAATAAACAACATTGTACAGGTGTTTTTCTGTATGTCTGTACACTATGCACGAGCCTGTTGCCCAGGGAGGCCAGGAGAGGGGTCAGATCCCTTGGAGCTGGAGTTATAGGTGCTTGTGAGTCACTGCGTGGCTGCTAGGAATAGAACCTCTGGAAAAGCAGCCAGTGCTCTTAACTGCTCAACATCTTTCTAAGCCCCAGGAATGGCTATTCTACCTAGACAGAAGTTCACTGAGATATATAGACTTTTAGTCTGGTTAATTTTAGTGTGGAATGCTTTTTATAACCAAGGTTATTTTAAAAATAAATATATTAAAAAACATTTCTCAAGTGTGTAAAAGATGATGATTCGAAGACAAACAAATTGTAAGCTTATGTTAATTTTTTTTTAGTTCAGCCAGGTTTGGTGACACATGCCTGCAATCCTTGTACTCAGGAGACTAAGAACTATGATGACTCTGAAGCTAGCCTGGACTACATAATGAGTACCAGGCCAGCTAGAGTTACACAGCAAGGTAATATATCATAAAACGGAACCTCAGTTTAATGTTAGAGCCCAATAAGAGGAAAAGAGTCTAGGTACACCTGTGGTGCACACCTGTGACCTAGCACTCAGAAGACCTGGGCAAGAGGGTCACGAGTCCCACCTCGGGCACATAAAGGAAGCCACATGTGTGTTGGGGACACTCATACTCTAAAAGTTCAAAGTGACTTGGAGAGATATATTAAGAACCTTAAAAACAATGCATTTCTGGGATGGGGGCAAAGGTTAATGGTAGAGCACTTAAAAAGTGTATTCAAGATTCTCAGTTCAATTCCCAGCACTGGGGAGACAAGGCATATGCAACCAATGCATTTCTCTGTTCACTAATCTATACTTGGCATGTTCCACCCTAATAAAATATAAAGATTTATAAAGAAGATATTCATTGTAACCTTGCTAATGTAATTTTCAAAAATTAAACAAGACTTTTAAAATAAAAATATCTAAAAGCAGAACTTCTAAGAGACAATTTTGCATATGACAAAATAAACAATTTAGCAGCCATGAGAAGTGGCCATTTGCAAAATTTTTCCAAACACATAAACAGCTAGTGCCTTTAATAACAAATGAGAAATCAAACATGGACTCAAAAACTTATATATACTACATAGTCAGTATTGTTTAAAACTATGTACTAAAGAAAAGAAAAGGACTGTTTCAAAATGTTGGGTGACGTCTCCACACTCTGCATTTATGGAGTGAGTCTCCTCCAAACTGTTACAGTCTTTACATTTTACATTTTTTATAATGAGCAGACATTACTTTGATAGTTAAGAACAAAAGTAACAAAAAAATTAAACTGTTAAAGGAACAATCAGCCAGTGGCGTTAATTATATAAAGCAAAACAAACAACAAAAGCAATGGCAAAAGCCCTTTGGTGCTGCCCTCAAGGAGAAAGGAACACAGTGCAAAGTGTGCGGCACTGCCTCCAACTGTTTTTCTACCCAAACTTCAAACAAAGTTAAGAATTAACATGGAAATGGCATATGCTCACCACAAACCTTTACACTGTGAGACCACAACACAGTGCGAGGTGAGATGTCACAGCCTGCAGGAGCCCACTGAGATGTTGACAGTGGTCACTCTGCTCAACTGAGACATCAGTAATTGTCTTCATTCTGTCTCACAGTAACCAGGCATCAGCTCAATCAGAAGAACAAAGTATTTTCACTTTGAAAGAAATACAAACAGTAGGGAACACTGGAAAGAAAGTACAGTCTGAAAATGATGGGCAGCCAGTGGTAGTGAGAAGGCTGCTGGTGAGGTCTCTGTCATGCACGTTTTAACAAGAATGCCGATATCTGATCATTCTTCCTTCTTCAAGGAGCACTCTACGGCAGACTCCAACCTCCTGAATGAGGAGAGGAGTCAGCAGCTCCGGAGGTCCACGCAGCCTAACCAGGAAGCACACAAAGGCTGGGTCTGCTGCAGAGATGGAATCCCCTAGGATATCAAGGAAGAGCAGGCTCTCCTTGGGGAGATAGCTTAACCTATAAATGTCCCTTTGAGCAAACACATGAGAGTTGAAAGCAGGAGAGGGTATTGATTCCTGCTCTGCCTGCTTCTTCTTTCATGCCCCATCCTACCCCATCTCTTTTTCAACTACTAACATGATGCTTTCATTGTGCACACAGCAGCTTTGGAGCCTATGAAACATTTTGTTTGACACTGAACATTACTCAGTCCATCTTCTAAATCCTGATAAATTCCCCCTTCCTGTCTCCAATGTTGCCCCGTACAGTGTCTACCTGGTTACCAGCTACTTTTCATAAGCACACATGTGATCTCTGTCTGAAAAATGAGATTTTTCAAGACAGTTACTGTATGAGAACTGCCTGGGAAGCAGTTAAAAATTCCCAGGCATTCCAGATTCACTGACTTAGAATCTGGAACAGGCCTCAGATACATGGGGGTGGGTACAAGTGTATATATGTACACACAAATGTGAAGACCATGTCTTTTTTAATCATTCACTTTCCACCTTGAGTTTTGGGTCAGGGTCTCTCGCTGAACCTGGAGCTCATCTTCAGCTGGAACTCTGGCCAGTGAGTTCCTACCTCCACAGCCCTCCACACCCTCTGCTGGGATTACAGGCAAGCCCTCCACAATCAGCTTTCATGTGGGTTCTAAGGGATCTAACTCAAACATGTTCCTGACTGGATCACTTCCCTAAGTCTCAGACACCTTCATTTTTCCTAAGGGTAAAGTATTATTCATCAAATATTCATACACACACCCCTGAGACCTCTATGAAGTAAGTATATACTTCGTGGCAGCAATGCTATCCGGCTTGGGCTGAATAACAACAAGCTTAGCTGATGGGAAGGGGCAAGAACAGGTCCTTAAAAAGAGCTTAGGTGGTTGGACTTATAGGCCTGGGACCTGCTGTTGCCAAGAAAGATGTTCTGGGCACTTGTTGACTCTGGAAGATTGTGATATATAGAGCCCAACCTGTGATGTGAAGCTGAGCTCACGGCCCAACCTAGAACAGCTACACACAAGCTGCCACACAGAAAGGAGAATAAGAAATGATGTGGATTTTCTAAATCATGTCCTTTTGGGTAGCTACTTATGTACTATTATTGTAGCTACTGCTATCTGACACAGACGCAGAGCCCGATGTGGGTTACTCTGAACATGCTCACATCCAAACTCTTCACTCTGGTACATAAAACCTTCTTTGATGTGGCCACTCTGTTTTCTCACTCAGCCTAGACTCATCCTAGGATTAAGACCTGCAAGAGCAAAGGTGGTGCACACCTTTAATCCAAGCACTTGGGAGGCAGGCAAATCTCTGTGAGTCTGAGGCCAGCTTGGTATACAGAGTGAGTTCTAAAACAGCCAGGACTATACAGAGAAAGAAGACCTGTAGGTCCAAGTGGAAACTTTAACCACACCTCTGCACACGCTGATCTACCTGGCCCCTGGTCTCTCCCCTCTTTCCTCCAAGTATACCAGCATTCAGCCCACAGAGAATATAGCTGCTCACTCCCTGGCAGTCAGAAAGCAAAACAAGTAGCTCTCGAGTCCATTTGCCTAGGTTTGGATTCCATTTCTACTACTGTGAGCAAGAGAGCTTACAGAGGCCCCCAAACTTCCCTTGACCGTCCTCCTCACTGTCCCTTACAGCTCTGCTGTGCTGCTGTTTCAGCAATGGGGACTGGACCCAGGGCCTTGAGAACCAAGGTGCTGAACTATACCTGCAGCCTCTAACTCCGTTTTGTAGTAATGAGTTAAATGAAATAAAGTGTCCAACACAGAGCCTAGCTCCAATCAAGGGTCAACAGCATCTTCTCTGTTCCTCTGGATCCTTCCAGGTCTAACACTGGGCTGGTCTTAGAATAGATGCATAGTGCTGATCGTGTGAATTGAATGGCCATAGCATTCTGTTTTGAGTGCTTCAGGCATGAGCACACAGATCCCGTGGGTAGATACACAGGTGCTCCATCTGTTGGCAACAGTACCTGCTTCTCGATGAGTCGAATGGTGTCCTCCGAGGTTTTGTCTTTTGACTTCTTCAGTTTATTCATTGCATTAGTGCGAACCTTCCGTAAATTTTCTTTGGCCTTATTGGTGTTGTGTTTGGCCAGTTTTACCAGCATTTCTCTGTGTTCCCTGGTTACTCTGAAAAAGGACACACATACAAGTTCAACAAAACTATTATTCTTTCTAGTAAGATGCTGACCTCCAGCCAAGAACTTCATACTATTCTGTTCACTAGCCCAATAATCTATAACTCTAACCTGTCAGCTCGTGACCCCACACTGCTGACAGATGTCAATGGATGTGCTTAGTCCTGGTGAGTTATCAGGTAAAAGCAAGTAAGAGACACTAAGGAACTAGAGGCTAGGCAGACCCAAGTCAAAACTCAACCAAGCTACTTACAAGATGTACCTTCTCCTTGAAATTCCCAGCTGTCTAATGTCTATCAAGTAGGAAGAAACTAAGTAAGATGAGAATATGACTCATTGAGCATTCATCCTGATTGTATTGTGTGAATTCAATGACCAGAGCATTCAGTTTTGAGTGCTTCAATTTAATTATTTTGTTTTTTTTCCAGATAGGGTTTTTCTGTGTATCCCTGGCCATTCTAAAACTCACTCTGTAGACCAGGAAGGCCTTAAACTGAGATCTGACTGCCTCTGCCTCCCTAGTGCTGGGATTAAAAGCATGCCACACTCAGATATGTATCAGTTTATATTATCAGCATCCTCATCATAAGGACAAATGTAAACCACAAAGAAAGGCATTTGACCTCACACGGCAGTTCCTATGTCCCACTGAATCATCATGACAATCTAGAACATAGCCCAGCATAAATGCTCTGCCTTCCTTTCTCCATCTTGTAAACACCAAGGGCCAGGAGCTGAGGTAATGGATTAGGAGGAGGACAGCAGAACTTCATCCGTCTGCCAAGGAAATCAGACATTTATCAGAGTGTAAGAACTGTTGTTGGGACCATAGAGGAGCAGCTAGCTCGACAGAAGGATGTCTAAAAGTGGCAGGCCACTAGGTCCACTCACCACTGCTCTGTCTCTTGTTCACAGGCACAAGCAGGAACACATGTTCCTCACCATGAGGTTAGGCTACACAAGTTGAATAATATAAGGAAATGTATATAAAAACGTTGGACTAACTCAGCTGGCTGCTTTGTCTTCAGAGGTTGTCTTTACTTAAAACTCTCTTTGTTGTGGAAGAAAACAGTATGTAGATGCCAGGGCAAAAGCTTTTAGAGGCAACATGTGTTTCCCTGCATCACAATACAATCTGAGACAGGACCGCCATCAGCTCAGGTCTAGGATGACGATAAAGAACAGCACCTAACACATAGTTTGAGAAATACATTCAGCTGTTACAATCCACGGTGAAGTGTTATAAACCACGGTAATACGAAGACTGCTTGTTACTGCAACATAATCCACACTATCCTAACTAATACACCTCACTAGATCTTTAGATCTTTAGAGTAAGATATATTTCATTATCACTGTTCATCATTGAAGGAAATCAAGGTAGGAACTTAAACAGGGCAGAAACCTGGAGGCAGGAGCTGATGCAGAGGCCATGGAGAGGTGCTGCTTACTGGCTTGCTCACCATGGCTTGCTCAGCCTGCTTTCTTATAGCACCCAGGACCACCAGCCCCATCAATCATTAATTAAGAAAATGTCCTACAGGCTAGCCTATAGCCTGAATGTATAGAGGCATTCTCTCAGTTGTGGCGCCCTTCTCTCCAGGAACTCTAGCTTATATCAAGTCAACATAGTTCTGGCCAGCAAAACCCCATTTTTATATATGAAGAAAATGAGGTCCTTCGTTGCTGTCTTGGGGTTTTTGAGAAAGTCTCACTATGTCACCCATTCTCACTTTGAAATTATGATCTTCCTGCTTTAATCTCCTAAGTGCTGTGATTACTGGGCATGCACTGCCAGGTCCAGCCATAGTTTGGTATACTATGTGATGTCAAACCTGGAGTAGCCTGCTTAAAAGCCACTGGTTGGTTTATTAAACAAAATGCTCTGCTCTGAAGTGGTACCATTGGCAATGCTTCTTTGCCTCAGATCAACAATCCTGAGGAGGCTGAGGAAATGCAGTCCCAAGACCTGGGAACATGCTCAGTGTGGGCCAGTGAGTATATGCTAAATATGTCATGGCATCTACATACTGCTTTCACCATGAAAAAGGAATTTTAAGTAAAGACAACCTCTGAAGATGAACAGCCAGCTGAGTTAGTGACCTCACTAACCCCCTGCAAACCTCTCCTCAAATTAAGAGTCCCATTCTTCCCAAAGAAGAAACTGAGTTTCAGAGATGGTAAGTGACTGGCCATAAGGGTGAGTAACAGGGTTGAGATTCAAAACTAGTTCTTCGTGGCCTGTACCCTTGTAATCTATTTCAAATAAATCACGAACTTTTGCTTCCAGGCAGAAAGCTTTCAAAGTCGTAATACGAAGCTTGGGGCTGAAAAGGACAAAACCACCATGTCAGGAGTTTAGGGATTTGGATCTGATCTTGTTACTTTTATGGTTTTTAATTCACTGAACAAAAATCATGCTGACATGTTTAGGTCTCTTTTTTGTTTTGCCAAAGCATATGTCAGTATAAGAAAGGAACAGGAAAATTAAAACTTGATCCGCTGATTCAAAAACCTAATCCTGCTGAAATACTAGGAGAGGCAGGAAAGAAACGAAGCTGAGGCTGGAAGAAACATCTTAAACCTCTCCAAAAGGATCTTCTTGAAGTACTTCAATCTTGTGTCTCATTCATAATTTGCAATAGGTATCCCACTGCTGAGAAAACTTTAATAAATCTAACTAACTTTTCACTGCTTTGTTTATATTTCAAATGGAAGAAAAAAAACACACATTTAAAAAAACATGAGTTGGGACTTTAAAAATGCTCATGAATAAAAGGCTACACATACACACACACACATACATACACACATACACACATATAAAGAAATCATAACATGTTATACAAACGTTATGTTACCACCATTAACATTAGTTTCTAAGGGTAGTGGTACAACTATTACTAACATTGTCAACATTCATGTTAGGATTCAAATACACAGACAATTGTCATAAGATGTATAAGGGAAAGGAGGTGAGAGGAACTGGGGATACTGTGCAGAGGAAGCGCCAACAGGAAGAAGGGCAGATGCGCTGGTGGATACTGAGCTTGTACTGTGAGTAAATACAGAGCAGACAGCCCCATTTTATTACCATCTCTGTCACCCAGAAGACAGTCATCCATGAGAAATCTACTTCATCCTTGAGTCGCAGTTTCCTTACATCAAAGATGATAAAAAAAAAAAAGACATCTCAGAGAGCAACTGGGAAAAGCAGATATAACAAACACAGACACTAAGAGACAGCAGCACACAGTAGCCTCAGATACATCAGAGTGCTATGGATGTCTTAATCAAACACAGTTAATTATTTCCTCATGAAGCAACAAGGGCACATCTGTTTTAGAAAAAGAAACATACCACATTATATTATGGAAATATCCTAATCCTTTTCCAGTCCAGTGATTAATATACATCTGATCATCTGCAGCTCACATTCATGGGACTCTGGGAGTGTACTCATGTTTGTACTCCAGGCTCCTGAGTGGCCACTCTAAACTGGTGCACATTTGTTTCTCAAGCCACGGCTGAGGCCCTTACACTCCATGCTCCATCCTGTGCTGGCTGATACACACTGCACAAGAGGCATGCCTGGTCCTTTCCCAGAGACAGAGAAAGGCGATATGGCCAGAATGGAGAAAACAGGAGGCAAAGATTATATCCAAAGTGAGGAGGTTAGAAGGGCTGACAGGTGAGAGACCACATAAGCCCTTCAATGTCATACTGGGCCAGATGTTATTTAGCCCTCAAAACGACTGTCATTCTGACACATATACACATGAACAAACCCAAGTGAAACAAGCCAACTCAAACGGACACACATTGTAGGACTCCATCTACATAAGGTTTCTAAAGCAGCCAGAGGCAGGAAGTAGAATGGTTCCCAGGGACTGTGCGTGTGTATATATAACTCTTTGACATATACAGTTTCAGTTTTACAAGATGAAAAGCTCGGACACTTAAAATGACA
>JADRCD010204670.1:43615-51115 GCA_019843815.1 Montemys delectorum | reverse complement strand
CTGTGACCTTGGGCAGGTTTTTAAACTTTCCACCCCAGCTTCCGAGTCTGTACTACAGGCACTTCAAAAGGACACTTCTACAGCTGGAACAAAATGACACAACTATGAAAGGATACGTGCAAAATAATAAAACAAAGCAACCTGTGCTACCACAGACATTTAATCCCGTTTACATAACTTGACTTATGATGGAGAGATGCTCTAATGAGCTCATTATAAACTAAAGATAGCCTGATTTGAAAATGTGCTATTCAAGCCGGGCGGTGGTGGCGCACACCTTTAATCCCAGCACTTGGGAGGCAGAGGCAGGTGGATTTCTGAGTTCGAGGCCAGCCTGGTCTACAGAGTGAGTTCCAGGACAGCCAGAGCTACACAGAGAAACCCTGTCTCAGAAAACCAAAAAAAAAAAGAAAGAAAGAAAAGAAAAAAAAGAAAGAATCACACACCTACCCTCAGGCCATACAACTTGGCAATACAGCACTCTTTCCTGGTGATCACACAGCTGCCTGGGAGCCATGACTCACTATCCTTACTAGGGTCACTATAAAGCTACTGTATTGTGCATTACTAGTCCAGGGAGGAAAAAATATTCAAAACTCAAAGTATCACTTCTACTAAATACACACACATTAACACACATAGAGAGAGGCCACAAGTGTAAACGCTGTGATTATTATGTTTTATACACAAAGTATATGGGGCTCAGAGAGCTGGATTATCCTGCCCAAGAACACAGCATTTTTTATATTGGTTTTCTTAGGGCTGTCCTCTAGCTCTGCCATGGCTCTCCCTGGTTGTATAGCAATTTTCCTCCTCATCCAACTAAGCTGGGGACCATCCTACCCACTTCATGCAGCCTGTTGTTATGGGCAAACTTCCTGGAGAAATCATGTGTATGGGGAAAAGGCAGCCTGAAGTGAAGGCAGCTGAGACTTCTTGTTATCTTGGAAACTCTCTGGTCTAATTTTAGGAGGAATCCTCCTTAGATCTCCTCAGAACTTTGGTGTGGAGGAGGAAGCCAGCAAGGCATCAGATCTCCCATCCAATGTCCAGAGGAACAGTGAGAGCTAATGTTGGCAAATATCCAATGAGAAGCACTGGGAGGAGCAGGTCACTGGGTGGGAGGATGGCTAGCATCTCTGGCTTTACCAGAAACATAAAGCCAATCTATACTAGACTTTCTTATTTGGGTCTACCTTCCAAGGGTTCACTGTAATTCATATTCAAAGAATAAACCAAGTGCTTATTAACAATCAAACTACGGTGCTCCTGAGCAACTTAAATTCCAAGATAATCACAACATAATGACTCAACTCCTCCCATCCCCAAAAGCAGAGCAAAGAAAAAAAAAAAGCCATGCATATGAGGCTAGGAGAGGGGTTAGTATGAAGATGAAAGAAAGCACTCAGGACTAGAAGAGACTCAGTGAGCAAAAGTAAAAGTAGCCTTAATTTTACTACCAAATAACCAGGATTTAAAAGAAAAAAAAAAAAAAGCCATGTCCAAGAATTGCTTAACTAGGAGAATGAATTCAAACAGCCAAAGACAAGGAGTTAAAATGGATTGAGTACCTGTTCAGGACCCCAAGGAAGAAGTCCCATACATAATACCTGATTACTCCTCAAACCACAAACACTTATTCTCATTTTACATATGGCAGCTACTGTGGGAGGTGCATACCCCCCTGACTGCCTTCCCCAGCATGGGCTCTGAGGAGCACATGAGAAGCTAGGACCACAGCTCCTAGCTTCCAAATTGTCAGACCTTCCATTACATTCAGCTGAGATCATTCCCAAGCAGACTCCCTAGCTACTACTGGCCAATACCCAACCATTCACATCACAGGACTGACTGTGGTAAGGCTCCTCTATGGATAGCCTCTGCTCAGAATCACCCTAGGAGTTGTACTGTATAACTTTCATCCTATGCTTCTGCTTATGTTTTGTCAAATCTGGGCTGTCTCTCAGTCCCTGCCATCCCTCACATATCTAGTCCCATCTTGGTGTGTATTCTTGGAGAATGCAAACTGAAAGTTAACTGAGTTTGATAAAGTTCAGGGGTAGAGCATTTGCCCAGCATGTGCAAAGCTCTGTTTAATCACCATTCCTGGGAAAAAGCAGTGCTGGCTGAGAATCAAACCCAAGACTTCATGCATGTCAAGCAAGTCCTCTCACTGAAATGCAAGAGGCCAGCCTGCCACCAAATAGCATGGGCAGGCACCACTATAAAATGATACAACGAGCAAGTATGTGGTAGAGAGATGGGAGAGAAAGAGAAGCAGCCCAGTTTGTGCACTATGAATAGAAGAGGAATGGAGACTTGAGGGTGATGAGAAACACAGCCTGAAAGGAGTAGCCTGCGCTGCCATCTGAGGCCATGGTGATATCTATGCCTGTGCTGCCTTTGAGAGACATGTCTGGGTCTGTGGCCCTGTTGCAGCAGGGGTCTATGTCTATGCCTTACGTCTGTGGCCCATGTTATCACCAAAGGCCATACGGACATTGGCGGTCTGGGCTGCCACCCTTGAATATGAATTGTATATGTACATATCCCAAGGGCTGAGCTGAGCTGACTTCTCACTCCCCTCCTCCTGAAGGAGGGAGAGCTGGCCCTGGCCCTCACCTAGGCAGTTTGGAAGAACTGGCCCTGGTGGCATGGACCAGGGAGAGTTGGCCTTGCCCCTTGCTGGCCGTGGCACAGGAGAGCTGGCCCTGACCCTCACCTGGCAACCACCCAGGCCCAGATCCAGGGCTTAGAGTTGGCCTACCTCAATCAACATCTACCCCATCTATAAGCTGATGGGTTGCATGAAGAAGCCAGACTCCACGACACACGGCAACAACAGGATATCCAAGAGGGATAATGTAGCAGAAGCCAGAGGCCTCAAACCAGATCAGTAACTTATTGCAATGAATATCTGCAAGTCAAGCTGTTTGGGCAAAAGGGTATACCTTCTTAAAGTTTTTCTTTTTGTATTTTTTTGTTTTCTTTGGTTGGGGGGGCAGTGTTGCAAGGGCAGAGGGCAGATATAGAGGAACTGGAAGATGAACAGGATTGGAGAGCATGATGTAAAATTCACGAAGAATCAATAAAAATTAAAAAAAAAGTTTTATTACTTTTCTTTTTACTTATTTGTGTTTGGGGGTGGGTATGCGTGTGGCATCACTCATGAGTGGAGGTGAGTGGACAACTTTCAGGAGTTGGTTCTCTCCTTCCACTACGAGGATCCCAAGGATGAACTCCATGTTGTCAAGCTTGGCTTTTGACCCTAACATTAAAACTTCCCCAGCATCCATGCACCGCTCAGCAATTCCACGATCAACCAGTCCAAGGCCATCACTGTGTGAATATCCTTTGCTTCTTTACAACAGCAGCCAGAGCAATCTACACTACTCCCCTGTTCAAAATCCTTAATGATTCTGCGTCATTCTAAGTCAAAGTCAAAATCCTCATCACAGTTTGTAAAACTCTACAGGCCCATGCTTCCTCACTGCACTCTGACTTCATCTTCGAGCTCTCTGCCCCAGTGCACTCAGCCACAGCACAAGTCCTCCTGCTGTCTCTCGAATGTCCAAGGCAGACTCCCTCAGGGCCTTCGTACTTGGTTTCCTCTGTTCAGGGTTAGACACAGGTACACAATGCTCTCTCACACACTTCAGTTCCCTGCTGTGTAATCACCTCTGAAGACAGCCAAGAGTGTCTGCAAGAGTGTCTGAATCACCATCCTCCTCAGCTTCATTCCTGGCATCCTGTTCTCCCCTCCTCGCTTTTAGCAGGAGAGAGAACAAAACCATTCTTATCCATAAGCCCCCTTCTCTCGTGCTGTATGCGCTACTGACCTCCTCTGCTCAAGTTCCATATGGTGAATGGCTTTGTCTAGCTTGTTGTCCACTTGATCCTGTGTCTACATACAGAGCACACTCAACAAATATCTACTGAATAAGTTACTGACTGTCTAGGAGCCTTTCTATTTATGGGGGGAAAGCCCAAAACAAAATAAGAAACCAAACCCTTCTATATTCTTATAAAAGTAGACGTTAGTTGTCTGGTATCAGAGGAGGGGAAAAAAAAAAAAAACACTGGTGGGTGGGAGATTATCTGCCAAGAGGGAGATGGTAAATAAATAAAAACTATTTTATATCTTGAATGGAATGGTAGTTACAGGGACATATAAATTGGTCTAAACTCACCCTCACATACATTTGATGTTTTGGGGTTTTGTTGTTGGTTTTGTTTTTGTTTTTTTGGTTTTTTTTTTGATAAATACACTCATATACACTTGGTTTTTAGTTATTTACTTATTTTGAGACATGGTCTCATTATGTAACCCCGATTGGTCTGAAGCTCACTATGTATACCAGGCTATTTTTGAACTCACAGAGATCTGCCTGCCTCTGCCTCCTGAGTTATGCCCCAGCCCAACATCATGTACAGTGGAAACAGTACTCACTAAATTTAAGATACACCTCTAAGTAGACTTAAAGATTCCTGAAATACTGCACCTCAGACTGCCCAGCTAAAACACGGCATACAAACCCACTGTTAGATGATTTGAGCCTTGAAAATTATGTTTTTAAGATTAATTTACTTTTATTTTATGGTTTATGATTATTTTTCCTGCATGTATGTCCATGCCTGGTATCCACAGAAGCCATAAAATAACAAAAGATCCCTTAGAACTGGAGTTACAGAGAATTGTTAGCTACCATGTAGGTCTGGAAGCTCAATCTGGGACCTTTGCAAAGCAGAGAGTGCTCTTACCCTGAGCATCTCTCTGGGCCCTAGAAATAGTTTAATCTCAGTGATCAAACTTCTTAAACTGTAAGCAAGCCCCTAATTAAATGCTTTTTTCTATAAGTTGCCTTGTTCATGGTATCTCTTCATAGAAATAAACCAGTAACTAAGACACTATATTATTAAAATTTAAAATCTCAATCTCTGCACCCTTTACTATGAAAATCAGCAAATGTGAAACAGAGAGCACTCTTACAAGCAAGCACTCAAACAGAAGCAAGACTGTAAATCTGATGTGAAATAGCTCCAAATCTGGATCCTCTTTACCTCTGCTTGTACTAGCTAATGAACCTGAGCAAACTCTCAAAGGTTTACAGTGATTATGTATAACAACAACAACAACAACAACACACCACCACCACCACCACCACAACAACAACAACAACAACAGAGGGAACATCGGAATAGCATGAGGCAAACACAGAGCACATTAGCCATTCCGTAAGTCAGAGGAGGCATCAACTACTATAGAGGCTTCCACAAGGGTAACAACATGCTAGGTCTGGGGAACAATGGAGAAAGTCACCCAGGTATGTTGTAGATGGCTGTGGAGTCCTGCAGTGTCCATATCTCTAAGCAACTCAGCACTGCACAGTGGTGCTGCAAACACAAGGAACACCAAGCAGCAAGAGCAACACTCAGGCCTTACACTCCATATTCACTTCTTCCCCAACTCCCAACTTCCCACCTCATCTGCTTTCAGCAGAACCTGAGTCAGGCTTTAGAATTTACAAGAGCTAAAACAGCTAAGAGGCTAGAAAAACAGCCTAGCAGTTAAGAGCACTGCTCACTCCCACAGAGGACTCAGGATGGCTAATCAGCACCCATATGGTCGCTCACAGTCACAATAACTCCAGTTCTAGATCTGACACCCTCTCCTGACCTTCATAGGCATCAGGCACACACACAGTGCACATGCATACATGCAAGCACAACACTCATAAAACTAAATTAAAATAAACAAATCTAAAAAAAAAGTCACCAAAAGAAAAACAGTTTTAAAAAGGTATCTGACATTTGGGAAATAGTTAATGCTAAGTGTAAAAATGCAAACACTGAACAACCTTTAAAAAAGAATAAAGAACGGCCAGGGGTGGCGCACTCCTTTAATCCCAGCACTTGGGAGGCAGAGGCAGGCAGATTTCTGAGTTCAAGGCCAGCCTGATCTACAGAGTGAGTTCCAGGACAGCCAGAGCTACACAGAGAAACCTTGTCTCAAAAAAACAAAAAAAATTTAATTGTTTTTTTTCCACAAAAATAAATAAATAAATAAATAAATAAATAAAATAAAGAAGCCAGGCCGTGGTGGCACATGCCTTTAATCCCAGCATTTGGAAGGCAGAGGCAGGCCAATCTGTGAGTTCAAGGCCAGCCTGGTGTACAGAGCAAGTTCCAGAATAGTTAGGGCTACACAGAGAAACCCTGTCTCAAAACACCAACAAAACAAAACAAAACAAAACAAAACAAAACAAAACAAAACAAGGAATGAACCAGGTCTGGTGGTGCACATAAGATCAAACATTCAGGATCATTTTTAGCTAGCAAGTTTAGGGTTAGCCTAGGCTACATAGAAATCTCAAGGCTGGCCTGGTCTACATAGGACAGAGAGCTCCAGACTAGTCAACACTATATAGTGAAACCCTGTTTCAAAACAAACAAACAACACAAAACAACACAACACAACCCTGGCCACCCAGCTGATCCTTGATTGGCAGCAAAAAGAGGAAAAGGAATACTCAGCTTCCGGGCCTGACCTCCCACCATCTTCCACCTCTTCATTGATCAGAGAGCCATGAACTCAGCAAACTCATTTTTACAGAACTAAGACTCTCAAAAGTGTGATGAAGTGAGGTAGGAATTCAGAGCAGCTTAGTTACAGAATTGCAGTTGGACAACCAGAGTTAAGGCAAAAAAGCAAACTTGCAGATGACCAGGAAGCACAAAAGCACAAGAGTCACAAATGGCCAGAAAAGGCAAATCTTCCTGGAACTAAGCTTGCAATTTTTTTTGTATTTTTTTTCCAAGACAGGGTTTCTCAGTATAGTCCTGGCTGTCCTGGAACTCACTCTGGAGACCAGGCTGGCCTCGAACTCAGAAATCCGCCTGCCTCTGCCTCCCAAGTGCTGGGATTAAAGGCATGCGCCACCACTGCCCAGCCTAAGCTTGCAATTTTATAAACAGAAATGGATCTTAGTAATTTCTTTTTCCTCTTCTTCTCCCCTCCTCCTCCTCCTCCAGCTCCTCCTCCTCCTTTTCTCACATTCCCCAAACTTGCTTTGGGGTGTGTGCATGTGCATGGGCACGTGCCTTACACTAGGTGTGAGACCCAGGGCCAGTGCTTTAGTTGACTCTATGTCCTTATCCCTATAAAAGGGATTGAGGCCCATATCTGTAAGAAGGAGTCAGGGAAACAGCAGCATTTGATAGCATCAAGTGGGTTCTGCCAGGTATCAACCGCTTCAAGCACATTATCATATTGCCTCCCAAGAACGACATAAATAATCCCGTGATTTTAATTTTACAGATGAACTTTCCAAGATTAAGAGAAGTGAAAAGACCTGCTACTAGTGGCTATTTGAGGCCAGCCTAGTCTAAAGAGTGAGTTCCAGAACAGGCAGAGGTACACAGAGAAACCTTGTCCCAAAAATACTAACAAAGAAAGGAAGGAAGGAAGGAAGGAAGGAAGGAAGGAAGGAAGGAAGGAAG
>JADRCD010204670.1:0-43605 GCA_019843815.1 Montemys delectorum | reverse complement strand
AAGGAAGGAAGGAAGGAAGGAAGGAAGGAAGGAAGGAAGGAAGGAAGGAAGGAAAAGAAAAAAGAAAAGACGAGAAAAGGAAAAGAAAAAGGAAGACAGACCCAAAAGATTTTTAAACATTACTAGAGGAACAGACTCTGGTTTCCTGGTCTCCTGTCTGCAGCTGCACAGGCCACTTCCCTTTGCTGAGCCTTGACTTCCTCCTGTCCCAGATGAAGAGCCTGTCTTCAGGTCTGCCAGGTCCCGCTACAGTCCCCAGATTCTGCAATGCTATGACTTTGTGTTGCTCATGTTCACTGTTGACTTGGGTTCATATCAGAGTAGCCCAAACGCTTGTCACATTTTCATTTGAAAGATCAGACTGACAGAACACACATCTTTGCAACCCTGCTGGAGTTAGCAGCTGCCCTTGGCGTGTTGAATATAAGTTTTAAGGATCTGTGTGTTTAATTTGTAAATTTCAAAGACACAGGGATTCGTTACATTAGTTCTTACAATATTTTATCTTGGCTAATGGATGTAATCCAAGAGAAAGTTGACAGACCAAAACCCTCTGCTCCTGCAAACCTCATTTTTTATATACTTTCTTCTCTTTGACAAGGTGGCAGGGTCATGAGGCCCCTTACTGAATTATGTGTTTGGTAGTTTTCCAGATAAAAAATGGATGGTCTGTTCTTTATTATGGAAGCTATGTCTTGTGAGGGGATAAAAGTTGGTTTTAAAGTCAAAGGACCAAAGTTTCCATTAGGTCTTGGCAGTGACTCCCACATGGCTCTAGTGGCTTGCTGTGTTTAAGTTCATTATTTGTAAAGTAGGTAAAAGAGTCCACTAAGACAGGCAGAGATTTCATGAGGTTAAGAGAGACAATAAGCTGTGTGATATGTTGGGAGTAAAGAAACCCTATACTGAAGAAACACTGTTACTTCAATGGACAGTGAAGATTAAGAGTGAAGAAGAATTACTACACTGGACACCACTCTGCCAGGAGCTTTCAGGTTATATACAGGGCAGGCGGAAGAGTCCACTGCTTACATTTCAACTCTGCCACCACATATATTCTGAGCAAATGTATTACCATGACATGACTAGCCCTAAAAATAATTTTTAAAGATTTTATTTGTATTTACATGTATGTTGGGGGTTGTCATATGCCGAATGTGTGTGGGTACTCCATGAGGCCGGAGAATGTCAGACACTTGAGCCGGAGTTAAAGGCAGCTGTAGGGTGCCTGATAAAGGACTAGGGACTGAACTTGGGCCCTCTGCCCTCTGGAAGGGCGGTAAGCACTTCTACCTGCCGAGCCATCTCTCCAGCCCTTCTATTTATAAATCTTGCTTCTGATATTCATGAGTACTTTAATCACTTTCCAGAATTATTTATCTAAACAGAGAGTAACAGAAAAACTGTGATTCTCAAATCCTGCCTAATACTTGGATCAATTGATCCAAGTCATATGATCTTGGGCAATTTCTTTATTTCTCAGAGCTTCAGGGGTTTTTTGTTTGTTTTTGTTTTCAATAAACTGTGGGCCACAGTGTCTTTCTCAAGCAAGCTGGAGGTGATACAAGCAAGGTGACTTAACAAATGGCTTATAAACGAACCTAAGGTAAACATAAGGCCTATCTGTCCCCACCAGAGCCTGGTATACACATGCTCAGAAGACACTTCCCAAGCAAACACATACTGGACTGGAACCTGTCTTTATGGCTGTTAAGTACAAGGTTTTACTGCCTAATTCGAACATTGTCAGAGCAGAGTGTTAATTCGGTTCTATACAGTATGGAAAATGGAGCTATTTTCTGGCCATAAGGCAAGAAAAAGTTCTGTCAAGAAAGTTCTTAGTTTCCTCAGTGTTATAACTGGTTCTCGTGGCTGAGTGTACATTCTGCTTTCTGAACTCACAGCACTCTAAAAGCTGAGGCAGGATGATCTCAAATACCTGGCCACATCGCAAGACTTCATCATAAAAAGAAAAGAAAAAAGAAAAAGGAAGAAAGAAGAAAAAAAGAAAGAAAAAAATGAAAAGAAAAAATTCATGACACTATCATGACACTTTGTGACCAAGGAAACCTGAGCAAAGCTCCTAGCTTTAGAAACTAAGATCTCAAAGGCACGAGTTTACCGCTTAGAGCCAATCATATGACAAATGAAGCTGTTTCCATAAAGTAATAAGGCATGATAGGTGACATAAATGGAACCCCGGTCATTCTATCTCCTTTTTATTACCCTGAAGGTGTTATTCAAATGTCCCTTCCTTTATGAATCTTCTCTAACTTTTTAAAAAATACTTTGTTTAATTTATGTGTACATACCCACATGAGTTCATGAGCACCATAGATGTGCAAGTGTTCAAGAGGCCTGTGGTGGTCTGAATGGGAATTGTCCTCATCCGGTGCATGTGTTTGAAAACTTGGTCCTTAGTTGGTGGAACTCTGAAAGGATTTGGAGGTGTGGCCTTCTTAGGGAGGTGTAGGGCTGGCTTTGAAGTTTCAGAAAAACTCTTGTCATCCCTAGTGTACACAATGCTTTCTGTTTGTGAGCTCTCAGCTGCTGTTCCAATGTCATGCCTGCCTGTCTACCATCACTCCTTACTACGATCGTGATAGATTCCAATACCTCTGGAACTATCAGCCCCAAATAAATTCCTCCATGTAGAGGCTGCCTTGGTCATGGTGTTTTATCACAGCAATAGCAACTAAGACAATGCCAAAAGGTTTATCAAATCTCTTGGAACTGGAGATACAGTTGTAAGCTATCTAATGTAGGTGCCGGGAACTGAAGCCAGATCCTCTGCAAGAGCAGTAAGTACTCATCTGCTGAGCTTTCCCTCCAGCCCTCCTTTATCTCTTTGCCCTACTGATTCTTCATAGACATTAGCATCACTGGACATTACACTGACAGTTTATTATATCTGCTCAACTATCAGGTGAGCGTCAGATGAACAGGAGCTCTGTTGTTTTGTTTACTGATGTACCACAATAAAAGGACTTGTCCTATGGTTAGTTCTTCATAAGTATTTGTTGAATGGCTAAATAAATTGATCCAATGTGTGGTACTATGTACTAGTAATAGGGGTTTCATTTTTCTGCTGTGTAACCATGGCTCATGTTTTACCTGGATTGCTGTAACGTTGACTGTTCTTTTTATGTTTACTCTGTCTCATAAATTCTATTAATTAGCAATGAGAGAGACACCCACAAAGCTCTGTAAGATCATCAATCCTTTGCTTCAACCCATCCAATTGCTTCTCCTCGCCCTTAAAGGAAATCACAATCCCTCCCATGGCCTTGAACTTCCCAACTGGTACTAGTCTAAACCCTGCTCTCACTACCCTCTCTGAGCTTCTGGCACACCAGATTTTCTTTTACTCAAACATGTCACCATCCTGTCAGTTCTTTCAAGAAAGAGTTATGCTGTGTACATCAGACTGGCCTTGAACTTGTGATCCTCCTGACCCCAATTCCCAAGTACTACCTTTTCTTTTTAAAAACATTTTTAAATGTATTACTGGGGGGAGGGGCTGCTGCCACAGCCCACCCGTGGAGGCCAAAGGACAACTCTGTAGAGTCAGTTGTTTCTTTCCACCTTTCTGTGTGCTCAAGGATTGAAGTCAGCTTGTCAGGCTTCTATGGCAAGGGTTCTTTTTAACCCATTGAACCATCTCATCAGCCTTGTCTTCTCTTTTCAATTTTAGGAACAAAGATATATTTTTATTCATTTAAAACTCCATTAAGAAACAAAACAAAACAAAACAAATAAAAATAAATAAATAAAAAGAAACAAAACAAAAAACCATGACTCTGGACCTACACCTTTAATTTCTTCAATTACCAAAGACTAATGTAAAAATAATTAGATAGGGAATATGGGGTTAGAGTTGACAAGTGCCAAGCAGCTTTCTGATCTGAGGCCTTTGCTTGCCACTCATTCTTCCTGGAATGTTTCCTCTAGGCTGAGGACTCTGCCTCCTCATCAGGCTCTCAGCAGAAACATTAGGTCCTCACAGAATCCCCACACACTAAAACTGCCCTTTCTTCTATTTCTTCCACTTGAATACCAGTGGCTTTTATTTCCTCCTAGAATTTATTTCATGTGATCTATAATGACTCTGTGTGCTAACTTGTCCTAACTTTCCTGCCAGAAAGTGTGAGGACAAGGTGTTCTGGAAGTTCACTGCTGTAGACCAAGCATCTAGCACACAGAGGTTTTGGTAACCAAGTCTGTACCAGCAACTGATCTTATAGCACAGCCAGAGTGAAAGACGCAGGTAAGTGAGCCACACCACTCGCCCAAGAGTGCTGCAGGGCACTGGTTTCCATCCAAGGGCAACTACCCCACATCACTGGAATACATGGATTTCAGCCAAACTTACTTAGGAATGGGTACCCGAATTAGTGTTCCTTCTACTTCTGGGTTCAGATTCATTCCACTTTCTCTTATAGCCTTGATAGCTGCAGCTGTACACTGAAAACCAGATCAAAAGGTAAACAGAATTAGTAAATAATTATTACCAGATGCAAGCCCTCTGTCGATAACTGGCAACCCATCTTGGCAGAACATGGAAACATTTAGTTCTGTTACCAGTAAGATCAGGAAGTTACACTGGTGTAGAGTGCTTTGATCAAGCTGAAAAGCAAACTATGTCCACTCCTGGTACCAGTGTATTGCGGAAGGAAAAAAAGAAAGAGTAGAAAAAAGAAAAAGAAAACAGCTCTGCTTCTTTGAAAAGATTTCAATGGTTTGAGGCAACACAGATCAAAACCACAATAAATCCTCAAGGGAGGAGGGCTGGTCTGTGCAAAGATCGGTGCAAAGACAGATGAAAGATTTCATACGTTAAAAATTCCAGTTGACATTTTACACTCAAAATATACCAGTGCCGATGTGGAATGAGAAAATAAATTTAACTCGTTCACATCTACACTCAATACCAAACTCACACACACTTTGGCATGAGTAGTAAACCTCCACTGGTGTGCACAGCAAAAGGGCAGAATGGCAGAAGAGTCAAAGCATGGTCTTGGAGTCAGTTTATATCTAGCTCTGGGACCAGGTTCCCTGAGCAGTAAATTTGACCATTCACAATCAGAGATGATGGGGTACACAGACATCATTAAAACAGTGAATGAGCTAATGCACTTTACTCAGTGCTTGGCACTGTTAACATCCTGTAAGAGCAGTTAGTATATGAATAAACCATGTCCATGTAGTGAGCACGTGTAAAGTCCTCAAGTTAATGGAAACATTACACTGAAACACTGTTGTCCCAACATCCTTCAGGAACCCCTCTGATAGGCTCCCTCACTAGTATACAGAGTCCCTAATGTCCAGCCTCACCTTGTATCGATCCTAAAAGCAAGAGAAAGTGGGTGGAAGAGATTTCCACTAGATGACAACAAACTCACAAGAACAAGGCTTCAAAAGAATGACATGCTCAAAAGAATTTTAGGTTTTTCCAGAGCTGATCCATGCCACTGGAATTCAAAGGCCATTTCTTGTCTTTGAGTTCCTCTCCAGCTCTTATGTCTGAAAGGCATGGAGGGTGGTGCACACCCATTTTATTTCTCCATGCATCTCACTGTTAATGTTTTAGAGGAGGTATCTAAAAAACTTTCCATTCCATCTTTAAATAACCTTAATTCTATATCTATATGAGGTCAAAATGGCAAACTAGAATATCCACACCCAGATGTGAAGTATCTATAAAGCTTTAAAATGGCACGTCTGGCCATAGACTCTCATGTGACATAACCAAGCACCAGCTGTTGACTGTGAACAAGGGGCCTACAGGGTAAAGCTAAATCCTTTAGAACAGACAGTTCTCCTTGACAGCCCAAGAAATACACAATAAAGACACGACCTATCAAACTTCAGTTACTCTCAGGGGTAAGAAGAAGCTGAACTACATTTAGTCCAATGTTGTTACTTTGTCTTTACTCTTTACAGATCCTCAAGCTCAATACACTTAGTAATTATTACATAAGGAAATGACTATGAAGACTACATATCTATGTGGAGCTCAGTACACTCAGTAATTATTACATAAGGGAACGACTATGAACACTACATATCTATGTGGAGCTCAGTACACTCAGTAATTATTACATAAGGGAACGACTATCAACACTACATATCTATGTGGAGCTGAAGAGATGGCTCAGCAGTTACCAACACTTGCTGCTTTTGCAGAGGAACTAAGTTTGTTTCTCGGCACCCATGTGGCAGCCACTAACCAACCATAAGTAATCCCAATTCCAGGGGACCCATCACCATCTTCTGGACCCTGTGTGCACCGCATGCACATGGTACACACATAAGCAGATAAAACACAAACATGAAGCCAAATTAAAGAGGTTAACTAGGCAAATAAATCAAGTTAGTATCCCTCTGCAGAGAATAGCCATCCTTAACAGAATCATTCATTTGTAGAGTTAAGAGTAAAGGGAGCACCCCCACTTCAGAGAGGAAGCTTTATCTCCCATCCTCCAGCTTCTAGAGCTTCTCGCCACAGAACCAACAAAACACTGCTTGTACCTTCCCCTACTACCACCAAGTTCCTTTGCAGTCTGGCCCAAGTAATTCCATGCCACCTTGCCCTGAAGGTACAAGAGTACTCACTCACCAAGCTGGGCAGGAAGCGTGCCCCAATACTCCCACCTTCACAGTAGAAGGCACAGTACCAGTTGAAGCATAAGGCAAGTGTGCACCAAAAACGAACAAATACTAGTAACCTTGTTAAATAAATCTATTAGAAAATGCATCTCCTGACCTTACTTCAAAACCTTATTTTTTACATTTTAGTTTTTGTATGTCTTCATATTCAGGGAAAAATGTTAAGTGAGGTTTTAGGTTTTTGTTTTTTTTTAAATAAAGAAACCAACTGAAAGTAATTCTTCTAATTCTTCTAGGTATGTATATTTTGGTTTGACATGGTAGGACACAGACCTCAGGAAATTATAATCATTTCTCTAACAGTATGTTTAAATGATTCATGGGTCAAATAAACAAACAAACAAAAGGCACACATGCATATACAATTTCCTTCCCTCATCTTAGCCTTTATTCCATCACTAGTGTGGGGCACTCACTGGTATCATAAGGCAGACTGGTTGCTTTGCTCTTAACACTAACCAACTGGTTAAAGCTGCTAGAATACTGTATATAGTGAAAAAGCTGATCCCATCTGGAGACAAGTAGATAAACATTACACTATCAATTAGCAATGCCTGCCCTTGCTATTCTTAAGCTAATTGTCCATGATGCACAAGGAATGGCAAAATGTCTATAGACAGGTAAATAGTTAACCCTGTTAGTGTCATACCGATTACTGGCCTTCCACTTTCTCTACACTTTGATGAGCCCTTATAATAAAAGATATATGAAAACAGACCTCTAGGATCTCTTAATCATCAATGAGTTCCTGGCCTACATATGGAACCTACTCACTCAGAGGACTCAGAAGACGCTGATGAATCAGTGGAGGACGATGAGAGGAGCAGAAGCCTCCACGTCAAGCAGAGCTCTGTGGAATAGCAGTGTGAAGCTGGGGGAGGTAGCTCCCTTCTCTGGCCTGCTGCCTCATCCACAAAACAGAACACTTGTGTTGGTCTTACTGTTGACGTGTAAAAGAAGCTGTAAGAAGGTAACCACCAACCCAGCAGAGATTTCCGCACATCAGTTCTCTTCCATCCACAGAAAAATAATGGAGACTGCTGAGTTTTGTTCTTGTTGTTCTTCGCTTTATTCAAATGATGCTATGGTTTTTATTCGCTTCTTTTCTTCCCCATCATTAACTGTGGCTTCAGGCATGTTTAGGGAAGGGAGCAACTGTGTGAACCATTTATCAAGCAGAATATATGCTAAACAAATGCACAGTTTTTGCCTTCAATGCATTTGAAAGATTATACATGTAAATCTGTAGTGTGTCACAACAGCATGACACGAAAATGTTCAGGTTTGAAAAGAAAGCCAACTGCATGTGAAAGAGAAAGGAATTCTATAAACACAAGAAGGATTAGCTCAGCATTTTGAAGCTATGAACCTTAGTACTCTACGGGCAGCTTCTAAAGCTGGAGGAAGGAAATGTTTAGTTAGAGCTGTTTGTTTAATGTATACACCAGATGAGAACAAGAAATTCAAAGGACAATGTAACTACCACTTCCCCCTGTGCTTGTACGTGGAGCCCACTCCTAAGATGCTGGTAAAGCTTTCCCCAAAACTCAGGGAATTGCATACTAGAGAGATGGTAAAGATACTTTAGCTGAAAGATGAAAATATACTCCAACTTCCTAAGAAAAAATTAAGCAGTTAATACCTCTTCCTGCTTCATAAGAGATACTCTGGCGGCCAATCAGGTGCTACTTCTGTGAATATCATTTGCTATTTAATAACAGAAGTGGCTGGCTCTGAAAAGCAATCTGTCTGATGAGGTCTTCAAGCTGTGTAATTAGGAGGCTATTCCCTAAATTGGCCTACAGTGCCTATGGGATTAGATGAACAGAGCAGAGAGGCCTCAGCGGTTCAGAGGGGGCCAAGGAGGGAGAGTTGACAGTTCCCTTTGCATCCATTCTATGCCATGAATGAGTGCTTCCTTTCCATAAAACTAATAACACATATCCACCAACTTAAGGACAATGTATGGAATGCTTTTGTGGGCCAGGCATTGTGTTTGATGTGGATACAATGAACACATTATAAATGACTCTTCTACTGAAAGCTTACAACCTAGTAGAAAAGTGACACTCAACACAGGAAGATGTAAATAGCCAACCAAAATGTTTCTTCAACACAAGAACAGTGCCTACAAAGGCCCAGAGGGTGCAAAAGGCATGTGTTTTGAGGCCAGTACAATAGAGCAGTGTACCAGGATACAGTGCCATGGGACCGCAAAGACTGGAAGCAGGCCGAGGCCAGATCACCTAAAGCCTCCTTGATCACAGTAAAGATTTTGGGCTTTCCTTTCTTAAAGATTGTTTGAGTTATGAGAATGGCACAACCCAATACACACTGTGAAACATTCAAGTTCACCTGGGCTGTAGGACTGAGACTGGAGCGGGGCAGAGAGTAGCTGTAGCTCTAGAAACACACCTGGCCTAGCAGCCTCAGGAGTCTTCGGTGGGAGACAGTTGGTTCTGCTCCTGCTACTGAGCTAGTTTGTCAAATCCAGCACACAGCCTGCTGTGGACAAATCTACTGAGACAGACACCAGAGCAGGCAGGTGAGGAAATGGAAGCCCAGAGACTTGCCAAAGGACCAGGCCAGTTGGAGGAGGAAATAGGTTTCAGGTTCTCTAGGTTTCTCAACTGCAGCCTGGATGTGAGATACAGCTCATCCTCCAGTCTCTAAAGTCAAGCACTTCATGTACCGATATCTAGTCTAAACACAGGTGAATTCTTGGAGGGTCTTCTCCAAATTCTAATACAGGGATCACAAAATGGCCCTGGGGCCATATCTAGCCCATTAAAATATTTAATCTGTCCCAAGAGTTTCTAGTTTATTTTGAGGCAGTCTCATTGGTCCTCCTGCCTCCAACTCCTAACTGCTGGATAACAGACACAAGTCAGCACTCCTGGCTGTCAAACATTTTTAAAAGAGTAAAGTGAATTATTCCAAAATATTTAGAGAACAAAAGATACTTTGTACAACACTCAGGGTTACTAGCTTCTTTTGAAACTAAAAACTGGAGCACCTGTTAATACGAATTAGCAGGCCTACATTTCTACCTGGCAATCTTCCGCAAGAACTGGGCAGAGACGCCCCAGAAACAGGCCACATGACTACTTCCAGGAATGGTGGTTTATGAGAATGGCCCCTTTAGGATCCTATATTTGAGTGTTTGGTCCTCATTTTGTGGAACTGTTTGGGAAGGATTACTAGGTGTGGCCTTGTTGGAAGGGTATGTCACTGGGGGTCAGTTTGGAAGTTTCAAAAGCTTTTAGCTTTGGTCTAGCTCTATGTCTGCCTGCCTGCTACAATGTTCTCCTCCATGGTGGTCAGAGACTAACCCCCTGGAACTGTGAGCCTCAAATTAAGTGCTTTCTTCTATAAGTCTCCTTGGTCATGGTGTTTTGTCACAGCAATAGAAAAGTAACTAAGACAGCAGGTTACCAGAGCCTTACACTCCCCCAAGAGCCAATCACTACTTTCCATTATTGTTTTTCAAATTACCTACTTGGTCACTGTAATATTTGAGTTTAACAGGTAAGAAATATAGAAATAAGACAGCTTTTTTTTAAATCCTAAACTTTCTTTAATAAATTTCTTCCCAAACAAAAACATTTCCTTCTGACCTGATCAAACCTCCTTTATTCCAAAAGAAATTCTGAAGACAGACCTTACAATAAGACACCTCACCTCTGGGAAGCTGGCCATATTCACCAGAATCATCTGTGGCGACTTCATGGAGATCTGGCCAATCTGATTGAGAGTGAGCTTCCCATCAGCAGTCACCACAGTAATATGATCAAGGGATCCTAAAGAAAAAAGTAGTAAGGTTTTATGATTCTAAAAGACCTTAGAAGCCCATATCTCTTTATCTAATTCAGATTCAATAAACATACATAAACCTCTTACCAATGTGACAAGGTTGTTCATAGGAAGTTTCAGGCATTGGAGAGAGTGCGTAATGCTAGCAGAACCATGTTGGAATTCCTTACTGGAACCAAGGTAAGTAACCATTCTAGTTTGCCCGGACTTACAGCCTTTCCCATGGCAGAGGACAGTTCATCACTGATGGAAGTCAGGACAGAAACTCAAACAGGGCTAGAACCTGGCGCAGGAGCTGATGCAGAAGCCATGGAAGGGTGCTGCTTACTGGCTTGTTCCCCATGGCTTCCTCAGCCTGCTTTCTTATAGAACCCAAGACCACCTGCCCAGGAGTGGCCCTCCCCCCTCAATAACTAACTAAGAAAATGCCCTGCAGGCCTGCCTACAGCCTGATCTTCTAGAGGTATTTCCTCAATTGAGGCTCCCTCCTCCCAGATGACTGTAGCTTAGGTGAGTTGACATACAACTAGCTATGTAGCTCAGAGCTGAAACTGAAAAGGACTGATCCTCCTTTCAACAACTCTGCCACTCAGTTACAACACCACAAAGAACTAAATCACGTACCCTCTCTTGTGCCTTGGTTAAAAAGAGTGGCTGCTTGCATCATTACAATGCTCAGTGCAGCTGAACAGAAACTATGCAATGTTCACTAGGTAACTTACTGAAGAACAGCACTGAAAAGGTAGCTTATACTACTCCTCTTAGTTCTTACTTCTGCCCCAGCCTGCAATGCTCTTATTACTACCGTCACTTTACAGATGAGAAAAATGAGACTTGAGAAAAATAAACAGAGCAAGATCACAGAGTTAACAAGTGAAAAATAACAATCTAGGGCCAAGACTCTAACTCATTTCTGCTCAAGTCTGATTTCAAACAAAGTTCTTCTCCTCCTCTACACAGAACTGTGCACAGGATCATCAGGGCTTCAGCCTTTACTCTTGCCACCCTCAGAGATCCTGACTCTGTTGTAATGTTTTTAATTCACCACATAATTCTAGCATACAGCCAGTTTAGAACAGCTTCCTTATGTTCCCTTGCCTTTGGTCCTGAGACCCTCTTCAGAAACCAGTCCACTAAAACAAACAAAGCACAGATTATTAAAACCTCACTGTTACACTAGATCTGATCCTTTTCCAGACCTGAATACTCTGAGCAAAATTTTCATTAGTCAAAAAAGATAAATAAATCCACAGCTCTGGATGGAACATTATTCAAACTCTCTGATTCTCTATGCAAATGAAACTAGCAGAAAACCCTTATCACTCACAGTAGGAACCACTCGTGGATGGCTTATTCAGTGATACAAAGAGAAATAGGGTCCTGGAGGTGGGGGAGGTATCTTTCGAATAAACGGAAGCTATTCTGACAATAGGTTGTAGGAATAATGCATTACATGCTATGGCCCAAAGATCAGATTTGAAGTACTCATCCAGAATCAGTGGCATCATAAGACGACAGTAGTTGGCAACACTGGCTTTAACCTGCAAAATGTATAATGATAAAAAAAAAATCTCCACAATTCTAAAAACCCAAGGACTGGATACCAACCACTGCTCCCAGAGTCTAAGCCAGCACCTCCTGACCTTAGATAAGCCCCAAACTGTACGTGCAGTGCTCTTATGAGGACTAGACCCAACAGTACACTAAAACGCATTTATACTACGGCCCAGGAGGGCTGCTATGATTTTCTGGAATTTTTATGTTTTAATCAAACTAACATCCTTGCATGTAATTTCCCTTCTACTAGGAATATATTTCCGTTTTTAAAATTATAAAAGTTATTTAATTCACCATAGCTTAAAACCAAGCAGAAACTTAACTAAGAAGGTATAGCTGTCTATAAGCAGGTGGATTTCTGAGTTTGAGGGCAGCCTGGTCTACAGAGTGAGCTCCAGGACAGCCAGGGCTATACAGAGAAACCTTGTCTCAAAAAACCAAAAAAAAAAAAAAAAAAAAAAATTACAAAGCAATGGTTAAACGTCTCAAAGACACTGAGATTGGAAATATCTACTACATTCAGACTAATTAATCATTTTTAAATGACCACATCACCAAAGTGATCCAAGGAATCAGTCTTGATTGCTATAAGTTAGTTGGCTGAATTACCTTATAAATTATTTAAAGATTTCTCATCTTTTAAAATTAACTACAATCACTTAGAAATTTTAGTTTTAGGTTTCCATACATCAATAGATCTAGCAGAAAAGAACGAATATCTTAATAACATCTGATCTTTCACTCCACAGTATTTTAGATTCACTTATAATTTTTCTCAACATTTCTTGAATAAATCTTATTTAAACAGAATGATTTGCCCACTGTCACAACAGCTCTTTTTTTAAAAGATTTATTTATTTATTTTATGTATATGAGTACACACTGTAGCTGTATAGATAGTTGTGAGCGTTCATCTGGTTGTTGGGAATTGACTTTTAGGACCTCTGCTTGCTCTGGTCAGCCCCGCTTGCTATGGTCAGCCCCGCTCGCTCCAGTAGACCCCACTTGCTCAGTCCCTGCTCGATGTCACAACAGCTCTTAATTACAGAACTTAAGTCCAAGTCCAAGAATGACCATCTCCAGCTATGTCCTCACTGTTCTGCTGTGTTATGTGGTTTTATACACAGTGGCTTACCTGTCTGCCCTTTCATATGAGGTCCTAAGTTCCTGGATGTTAGGAACCAGATCTTCCCTCGCTGTGTCTGTACCTATTTCAATAAGTGCCACAAAGTGTGTGCTCAGCACCACTGCAGCAAATGAACAAGGGTGGATGAAGATGAGGGAAAGTAGCACAGGAAAGGACAAGCCTGCATGGAGACCAAGCACCAGCATGTCAGCTATCTCTGAGACAGCCATGGGACAGATGCATGTGAAGAGGAAAAGTGTGGCTGGCTCAGGTACGAGTGAGAGATGATATGGAAGAACCTGTCTAGCAGTGACCACTGGCTAAGTTTAGCTTGTTTCACCCAGCTTCTTTATAGCCTGAAATTCTACACAGAACATTACACATACTCAACCTGAAGAGAAGGAAAAAGGGAAGGTCTGCTACAGATGGGTCTTAGCTCAGCTTCCCAGACAGGCTGTAAGAGCCTTGCCACAGAAGTCGCCTCATGAGCACGTCTGTGAAGTTGTGGTGGTTCCTATCCCCTCAATCCGTACTGACATAATGCATCAAATCCTTTCCCCTCAATCTGTCCCCAGTGAGAATCTCCCTCAAGCTCACTCCTGCCCCTCATTTTCTCAGAGGTTAACATTTAACAAATTACACTCCCACCCTCTTTCCGAGCCCATCATCTTTTTAAGTTCAACAAGAGTGGAACTGGCCGGCTCATTTTAAGTATCACGTTTCTCCTCGGCCTTCTCTCAAGCCGCTCTCTGATTTCGGCTGCAGAATGTTAACAGGCCAGAAAGCACAGGGGAGACAGAGCACTTTATCAGTTTCATACCTAAAATAATAAGCAAGCTTAAAATAAACAGTTGGGAGAGATTGAATGGCACGCTGTACTGTCAGCAGAGGCAGAAACACCCCAGTACAAAGGTTAACAAATGCCAGGAACTGCCTTCTAGTCTCCCACCAGATCACATCTCCGAACTCAACATGGTTCTGATCATTTTTATAATGAACTGAGGACTTTTCACAAACAAGTTCATGAAATATCTTCTATTTTCCTTACAAACTTCCCCAATCAAAACAAGAATGGGAGAGGCTGAAGCTCCTGTAGATACCTTCAGAGGGGGTCCCAGGCTTAACTATAGGATGATGACAATTTGCAAAAGGCCAATTTAACAGCAATTGGATTTTTCCTGCCCACTTGCACCATTAGCTGACAACCCACTTCTCCATCACATCTGCAAACAGTTCTCCTAGACAGTTCTGACATTTCCCACTTAGAAAAGCCACTTTTAGGAAGCTATTAACCTAAACGGAATCTTCCTGGTCAAGCTCTTGGGCACAAAAAGGCCTCAGGTGGGCAAGCCTGTAGAATTTGGTTTATAGTACAGGCTAAGAACTACTAAATAAGACAAACTTGGAAAAAAAGCAGGCCAAGGACATAGAACTATGAGCCTAGATACCTGCATTTGCTCATAGTATCCCCGACTATAAAAGAACACATTTATATAAGAACACATTTATAAAAAGAGTGTAATTCCACAAGAGCACTGATCATGACAGGTTTTCTCACCACTGTGCTAATTTTCTGTGGGCCAAGCACAACACTACCCCACAGGAGACAGCTGCTTAATGGACAAATCCAGCACTACTCCGGAGCCATGAGACACATTAACTCACTTACATTCTACTGCCCCAAAGACATACAGCAGAGACTAGACAAGGAAACTTTATGGAGAAGTATGGAAAGCAGTTATGGAAAAGTAACTGTTCATAAACACCAGTTAGTCAGGCCAGTGCTGGGGCTGAGCGGTAACACTCCCAAAAACTTGGGTTTAGCCACTAACCTGGTGCAGTCCGTATGTTGAGAGTCTTATTGAAATTATCCTTCAGTGCTTCCACCACAGATCTCATGTCTCCATCCACCTCTTCCAAGCGGATTATATCCTCAACCAAGGCTGTGTTGATGCTCACTCTGGCCTGGGGCTGTCCTTTCCCTTTAGCTAAGAAGTGAGCATCCAGTGAACAACAGAATAGAAGCATACGTATAAATAACAAGCATTGGCTGTTTTAAACGTGCCTGCTGCACACAGGCAAACTGTCAAGTGCTAGAATTTTATAAAAATCATCTCTGCCCTATACAGGAACTCACATGTACTGGGTGTCAGCTAGCTCCCACATCTGTACTTTACAATTAGACATTCTGGGTTTAACCAACTGCAGTACACACTGGTTCTATGGCGTTGGGCAAGCTACTCTATCTTTGTAAAAGAAGACTAATACAGTCTTTACTTTACTATAAAGCTGCTACAGGAATACAGATGAAGTTACTCACACACCCAAAAGAATACTACACATATACTGAGGAGTCCAGAAGTAAATCAATACCTTATTTTTCAGAAAAACAGAAGACAAGAAAGGTAAAGTTAACTTGCCTAAGGTCACAGATCAGGAAATGATCAAGTCAAGATTTGGTCCCAGATCTGTCTAATTTTAAGCCCATGAACTTTTCATAAGACCATCTCCACAAATCTAATGGAGAGAAAGGAAATGCATTAATTCAGTTTCAATCATACTAAGACAAGGTCGGCTCAGCACTGTATGGCTGATCTGGACAAAATGAACTGCAGAGACATTAAATACTACCCACCAGAGCACACTGACGAATAGTTTAGAAAATCAACAGTGCTGGAGGGCGGATGGAATCTGATTTCATGTCTAAACATCAGGGGTTTTTCACATACATTCTGTAATTAATGTGCATGTGACACAAATACTCTTGTATTTCTACATGGGGGTGGGAAAGGAGCAGAAAGATGAAAATACTTAAATAGTATTTGTGTAATGAAGACCATGATGCTAGCACTAAACATTTAACAAAACATTAAAATTTATTCAGCAATTTTTATTATCTACAGCTAGCTTGACTGTGTTGGGTTCCACAACCTATTTTGTAATGCAACTTCAAATACATTCTTCCATTTAACACTCAAGATAGCTCTCTGAGTAAGAAAATAAGGGCTCTGAGTTGCAAGGCATTTAAATGTTTGCTCAAAGTAACCAGTGAACAAGAAGCAAAGTGACTTTTTTTCCCAAAGGTCTGTTCAAGTTACCATCCTGCTTGAAGCCCCCACTGCTTTTGAGTAAAAAGGCTGAGGGCTTATTATTTGTGAAACTGATAAAAGATGTCAATTCAAAAATACTCATTACAAGCAGAGCAATAGAAGCTAATCCATATCTGGACAGATTGTGAATAAAGAAAACCAAAGACATACAGATCACTCTAAAAGCTGAAGAGAAAAGACAGATTTATCCATAAGGAATCAAAATTACATGTCGAACAAAGAGGCCGGACACAAAGACACATACTACAGTTTAAAAAAAAAAAAAGCCATATATAAGAATAGATCCTGAGTAGTATGTAACAGACAAGCCCAATCCGTGACAGCAGATATCTGAGTAATAAGTACTCGCTGGAGACACGAGAAAAAACACTCACTAGGTGTGGGTGGAAAGGGACTTCTGATGTGGGGGAGTGTTCCACCACTGAGCTACAGCCCCAGCCTCTGGTTTCTGAGACACTGTCTTGCTAGGTTGGTGGGTCAGTCTGTCTGCCTATCTGTCTCTCTGTCTGCTTCAGCCTCCTGAGGACTAAGATTATAGGCACGAGTCCCCACACACCAGTTCTTGATTGTGGGGTAAGGGGAGTCTTGGTTACACTGGTGACTTCATTTTGTGAAAATTAGCAAGTTGTAGTTTTATTTCTATGAGAAAAAAAGTTAAGGGTAACTAGCCAAGTAAAGACAGATGGTTATACACACACAGCTTGCAAATCAGCAGAGATGAAAAAGGAATAGAGAAACCTGATTAACTTAATAGAAAGGAAGAAAAAGAAGAGAAAACCACAAAAAAGTACAAAACAAAATTAAAATGTAAATACTCAACAAATAAGATAAACAGAAATGAACCAAAATGACTAGCCAAAAGCTCAAGGCTCTCAGTAAGACTATAATTAACCATTCAGAATATACAAGAAAATTTATAAATATATGAAATTACAGGTTTAATGGATAGGAAAAATTTTATAAACCTGAAAAATATTAATGTAAGTAAAGTCAATTTTATGATATTAATAGCAAGTAAATATTTTAAGACAATGCATTATTAGAAATAAAGACGACATGCAATAATTCAGGGTATAAAGTATACATATATGCATAAGGTAACCGCAAAATGGAAAGAGGATCTGTTCATTCTATAACCCTACCAGGAGATTTCAACACATTTTTCTTGGTAACTGCTATGCAGAGCAAATAAAAAGTTAAGAACATGGAAAATGTGATCCTCAGCATAGGCTACCTTTGATGCCAGCACTCAAACGCTGCCATACCTGTGAACTCAAGGCGAGTGTGGTCCGCACAGTGAGTTCCAGACCAGCCAGAGCTACATGTTGAGACCTTGTCTCAAAAAAAGTAAGTAGAAAACACAAAAATATTATTTATGAACAAAGTAAGAGACTCACAACATTAAAAATTACTTAAAGCTTGTAACATTGATAATCTTCTGGCAGAATGATGATATGAAAGATGTAAACACATGCTAAGAAAAAGAGAACATGTAAGACTTATTAAAACAGTAAAAACTTTCATCTTAAGAGACTATTAGGCATAATTTCAGACCAACATCACTGAAAAAAGAAAAAAAATAGAATACAGAAAATATAAGCAGTCTCATAATTATTAAAGAGACTACATCTATAGTTTCAAGTCTATATATGCATAGCAGATCCAGATGAATTTACAGGCAGGTTCTACTACCAATGAGGCAAGGAACTCATAAATCTGACTTTAAACCATCCTATTACAAGAGAGATGTATTCAACTTACACCATGAGGCTAATGTAAAAGGACAGTGGCAGAGTTCAGTATGTGGAATTACATTCAGGCTAATCGTATACATGCAAATACAGACTAAATAGCCTAATACTCAATCCTATACACAAGCTTGATAAGTCCAGCAATGAATACACAGATTATGTACCAAGCAAGATATATACAAATTATTATTTTCAAGAACAAATATGGATCTCATCAAAAATGCAAAACTGGTTTAACACCAGAAAAGCTATTGCTATTGAGTTATTCTATTAGTAGATTAAAAGCAGGGGAGGATAGGGTTAAAGGTTAGGAGGTAGAACCATCTCAATAAACATGATGTATCGTTTGATTAGAATGTAGTGCCTTTTTTAAAAGTTCCAAGAATTAGATATATTTGCTTTTAAAAGATTATGAAAAAATATAACATTCTTTATGTCCATATATAAGAAGTGTACTATCTAAAGTCAAGAATAATTGAGGGATGCCCATTATCACCAATGACACTCAAATTAGACTAGAGTTCTTAGGCAGTGCAGTGGAGGAATGTAAAGGGAGATTCGGGAATTTATGTGCATGCATACTCATCAAAACACATGTATTAGATGTTCATATTTTAACAACACTGTTAGTTTAACTCCAAATTGGAAGCCACCCAGATACCACTACAGGATAGATATACAACTGCAGCAGCATATTCAGGACACTGCTGCAGGTAAAACAGGAAAATTATCTCACAAGAAATCTGTTGCCTCACAAAGCCAGACATTGAGCTCTAAAAGGACAAAAGTAATCTATGATGTTAAGGCCAATACTTGGGGAGCTTCTAGAGTACAAGTAATACTTTCTTCTTCTTTTCTTTGCCCTTTTTATAACTTGTTTTTGTTTTTTTTGTTGTTGTTGTTGTTATTTTTGTTTTTTGGTTGTTATTTTGTGGTTGCTGTTTTAAGACATTGTCACTATGTAACTGTGGCTGGCCTAAAATTTTCTATTGTAGCGAACCTCCTGTCTCTGACTTCCAAGTGCCAGGATGACAGGCATGTGATTCCATGGCAAGCAAGACTTTATTTCTTCTCATTTTATTTTACTATTTTATGTATGTAAGTGTCTGCCTGCATGTATGCCTGTGCACCACATGTGTGCCTGGTTGCCCAGGGAAGCCAGAAGAGAATGCTGGATCCTTTGGAATTGTAGTTACGGTTGTGAGGCACCATGTGGATGCTGGAAATCAAACTCCAGTCCTCTGAAAGCAGCCAGTGCTCTTAACTGCTAAACCATCTCTCCAGTCTCCCTACATTTTATTTCTTGATCTGGGAGATGGATACATGGTTGTATACATCTTCTAAAAATCCACTGAGCCATTCACTTAACAATGTAGAAATGTGCTTTTCTGTATATGTTATACCTCAAAATAAATTATGAGTATATGATAAACTGATACGATCATGGTATCGTTTTCTAGAAAATGTTGGTACACATAGAAGCTTCACATAGAAGAGGAAAAAGACAAGAAAAAATGTGTGTCATAGGTAAAGATCTGCAGCACAGCATGCAAGGCTTTATGGCTGATTTATGGAAGTAAGGGAAATCTGGTGCAGAAACAAGGCCGTTCAACAAAAACCATACACATAAGGAAATGTGGCATACAACATACAAGTTCACACCGATTGGATGACAAAGTGCGGGCCACACAACTTACAGCCCATGTGGAAAAGAAACATGAACTGAGCTTTAGTTTCTGTTTTTTTGAGAAAAAAAAAAAAAAGAATCTCACTCTACAAACCAGGGTGGCCTAGAATTCACTCTGCAGCCCAGGATTACCTTGAGCCAAAAGTAATCCTCCTGCATCAGCCTCTCAAGCACTGGGATTACAGGTGTGAGCCACCACAGCCAGCTTAACAGTTAAAATTATTAATTCAAATCACGTTTAGAAATAAATTCCTTGGGATAGAAAAGAGTTCTTGAAAAAGACACAAAAGGTACAAAGAAAAGAACTGAAAATGACCGCAGTGGAAAACACTCCTTGTAGCACAGACACTAGGGACAGTGACTCCACTGCAGAAAGAGACTGTCAGCAGCCAGAGGATGGAGGCTGCTAGCACGCCGTACTGGGGGTCTAGAACACTACGATGCCGCAGCCTCAGAAGCCAAGTTCCCTGTGCTTCCTCTATCTGGATGAGTCCATGGGCAACTGTACCTTAGCTTCTACATTTGCTACATGTTAAAATCTGTATTCATTAACCATAAGGGTTTCTTCACTGTAAAGTTATCATTATTTTCAATGGGTAATCGTTAAGGATTGGACTAGAAAATTTAAAAAATAACATACAAATCAAACGCTAACTTAGCAGAGGATAAGTCTTATAAGCACTACTTTTCCTTCATCAAAGTGCCAATCCTCTTTTCAACAAAAAGCAGGTCTGGCTCTGTGTTGAACAAAAAAGAAGGTTGGGATGAGGTGGGGCGGGGGGAGGGAGAATACCCAGTAGCATATATTTCTAGTGCCATCCTCAAGGGTGCTCCCTGACACGCCACTGCAAACAGCAGGTCTGCCTGATCATTTCCTGTCACTCATACATCCCACAAAGGTTTTGAAAGCACAGTTTATATACAGCCCTGGAGAGTGCTAAACAACAAAAAAATAGAAACTGCAGACAGGTAACAAACAATAATCAATTTTACAACTGGTTGATGACTTACTACAGTTCTAAATGTGTCAAAGAAAAATAATAGTGTACATGAATGCATGTAACAGGGGACCTGACCCAGTCTCAGGCCAAGGAAGGCATCCTGGAGGAAGTGGCATTTAAGCTAAGACCTGTGGTACATCAAAATCTCATTCTTAGATGACATAAACCATTAAGATCATCCATCTAAACCCATGGCTATAATGCCCCGTTCACCCAAAACCCTTCTGGCTTTAATTATACCCCCAATTCGAACCTTCCTAAAAGACGAGTGTATGCTGATCCCTGCCACAAGCCAGTTCACTTGGTACTTTTACCTCTAGTTCTGCATCTAAATGAAATAAATTAGGCATTTTCTGAGCCACTAACAAAATTAATGAGGCATAATGGTAACAAAACAAGCCCTAGGTTCTAGCACAGTTAGCCTATGAATGTCTGAGATATTGTTTCCTTACATGGAAAGGAAAGAAACTCAGTACATCTCTGAGATCTCTGCCAAACATGAGAAAGGGATGAGATGGGGATGGAAACTATCTACCTTTGGCTTTCTTGGTTGCAAAATGGCGAACTGGTACTACTGGGTAGGCTGAGTATTGGTCATGCTGTCTTCCACTCACTGTCTTCATGGAAACTTCTGAAATAGGCCTGGTCAAAGCAGCATGGTAACTGTGAAAAGCAGGATGCAGCAGGCGAAAGCATCTTATTCCCAAGGCCATGACGGAAAAGAATCCTCAGAAGCAGCCACTACAAAGAAGACAAAAAGATCTTAGTAAGTGGTGGTGCATGACGCCTTTAATCCCAGCACTCTGGAGGCAAAGGTAGGTGGATCTCTGAGTTTGAGGCCAGCCTGAGAGAGAGTTCCAGGACAGCCAAGACCATGCAGAGCAACTGTGTCTCCAAAGGGGGAGTGGGATTTCAGTAACAGAAAAGCCACAGCAACTTACAAAATGAATTTATGCCAAGTGCCAAGCAACTCCTCAAACTAAGCCAAGACTCTGGTACTGTGCGTGCATTATCCCTAACCCTCCTCCCAGCAGCCCCAGGAAGACCGATTATCTTCATTTTACAGGAAGAAGAGACTGAGTTTCAGAGTCTTAAGTGACCCACCCAGTCTGTAGAGTTCTTCCAGTGCATCTAAATGCCTGCTCAGCAAATGTGCAGCAGCCTAAATATGTAATGACGCTAATTAAGCCCTTATATGAGCAAAAGCACAAAATCTTGATAAAGCTTAAGAGGAAGGGCCGAGTACTAGAAAGGGAAATTTAAGTAAGAAAAACATTTTAATAGGCATAAAATGACTACAAAATGTACATGGTGGCATTAAATCCACATTTTCTTTGGTTCCTTATGCACTGATTACCAATTATCATGCACTTTAATTTGAGTCTGAAGCATGAGTGAGGATTGAGGTCTTCCACGGTCTAGAAGTGGGAAATGCCACCATTCACTGAGTTAACACAGGTTATACACACTTCTAAGGTCTTTGACCATATACAGAGATGCTCTTGCCTCCTCTGAGACAGAACATAGTCCTCCTAGCCAACAATAAAACACTGAGAGCTTCTGCCAAGAATCTGGCTGTTAGCTAAAAATTAAGAATAATTAGTATCAAGTGTCTGGAAGCACTATCTTTGAAAATCACATCTCATTGAAAAACAACTGCTAAAATGTTGGTGCAGCATAATGGAGTAAACAATAGTGAGCCTTCTACAGCAGGAACATAAAGCCCAATCACAGACCCATGACTGACAGATTCACCCTTCTGCATCTTCATTTTCTCTTCTGTAAAATGGGACTGGTACTTATTTCTTCTAGTTGGGAATAATGAGGCTAGGTAGGTAAAACACTTGACTTGGTGACTACTAGATGACAGGGACACAAAAGAGAATGCTGATTGATAGCTATCAGCTTTCCTGAGGGTCAGACAGGAAGAAGACACTTGCAGAGATGTCAGGACTGAGGTGTCACATGGCCTAGATTCAGTCAGACATGGATATGAATCTCTGCCTGGGGCAATTCATCCTTTCCCTACCAATGAGAAAGATAAGCCTCATTTAAAACTGAAATACTGAGTACATATAAAACATACACAAACCTGTAAAACATCCAGCATGGTACCAGGAATACGCTAACTGATCAAGACGTGTGACTATTATTACTATTGTGACTTCTTTTTAATGAAAAGATGAGTAACACATAATGCCATGTGTGGTGAGGCCTGCCTATAATCCCAGCAGAGAAGAGGTAAGGCAAGAGGAAGAGGAGGAATAGGAGAAATTCAAGGTCAGGCTCATTTCTACAGCAAACTAGAGGCTAGCTTAAGCTAGATGAGATCCTGTCTTTAAAAACAAGCCAAAAAGAAAGAACCATGAATAATACAAAGGCAAACAATTTCTCCTGATGGAATTTTTGACAGCAAGTTATGCTGTATATCTGCAATCAGCCTGTGTAGCCTCTACAAACACAGACCTGGGCTGCTTGCTTTACTCCTGTCAATAATGCCACACATAAAGCATTACAGTCCCCACTTTGCACATGTTAAAATGGAGGCTCAGAGTGATACGATATAGAATAGTCAAATACTATGAAAAACTGTTCACAAAAGTCTGGCTCTGAGTGACACTTCTAAATCTAAGTTTCTACCTAATATAGCCAATGTCCAACATTTATACCCAAATATGGGGATATAATAACGTGCAGTGATTTTTTTTTAATTGACAGGGTCCCAATCTGGCAGCACGTATGACAGGTTTCCTGGAGTTCCTGTTGTGGGCTATAATACCAATCCGCAAAGAAACAGGAAACTAAAATGGGTTAGAAATAAACAATCTTTGACAGAAAACGCAGTACCAAAAAGCAGACCCAATACTAGTGAACGGGAAGACAATTCTATAAATAAACCACATTGCTGGAATGCTTGAGGCATACGTTTCATTACACAGAAGCCAGGAAACTTCACAGTGGAAGTTCAGTAAAGCAGCCCTTTGGGTCTTTAACCTTAGGGACATGAACAGGTCAGCACACACGAAGGACTAAAACTGAAGGAGAAACTTAGAGAGTTCTAGCGTGCTCCAATGACTTAGCCCACTCACAGGAGAATCTGTCTCCCCACTAATGACATATGTGACCTTGAGGAAGTCAGTCCTTCTCAGCAACAACTCCCATCACATCTTTTTTTTTTTTTTTTTCATTTTAAATAATGAATGTTTTAATAATACTTTTTATTGACTCTTTAAGAGTTTCATACATTTATGAACCTATATCCTGGTTTGCTCACTGCTCCAGCAACCGCTTCCAATCAGCTGTGTACTGATACACAACATATATTTATTTTTTTATTTTTTTGGTTTTACGAGACAGGGTTTCTCTGTGTAGCCTTGGCCATCCTGGAACTCAGTCTATAACCAGGCTGGCCTTGAACTCAGATAATCTGCTTACCTCCACCTCCTGAGTGCTGGGATTAAAGGCATTCACCACCCCCATCCCCAATCCCCTGGCTTGAAGTGTTCTCCCTTTGTCTCTTTACCATCCGTTCTTCTTTGCCATTCATCTTAACTATCACTGGGTCAGAGCACAGGGTCATTCCAAGTAAGCTGGTGCCAATACTTCATCACAGCACATAATTTTTACAATAAAAGTAAATATATGTGTAATTACTTGATCCTTGTCTAAGCATCTCCATATGACTGTTGGAACTCCATGACAGCTCTAGTGTATGACTCTACCTACTAATCTACTTGTTTACTACTGTACCCATACTTAGTATAGTACAAAAATATAGACATCATACAAATGTGGTAAGTATGGTAATGGACTTCCACAAAGATTAAATCCTTGCCCAATGTAAAAATGCTGGCATCAGAGTTGGAATCTACACCTCTGATGGCTGGTCCTGGGTTCTATTTCTCAACACTGTTTCCATTATCCCCTGGATTTTCCCAAGTTGTTTGCTTGGAACACGGTGTGCTTCTTTTCAAATTCAGTATCATGTAATGAAAGGTATTTGGAATGTCTGACTCAATACAATATCCAAATGTCCTTGGCACATGCCAAAGGAGGAACAGTAAAAATTTAACAAGAGGACAAAAGGCCTCACCGAAAGACTAGAGAAGACCTGGATTCCAATATCCCCACCTCATCAATCCCTATCACACGCAACACTGGAATTCACAAAGCATGGATCACAGCTCTACCTCAGATGAGAACTACAGCAAATAATTTTTCCTAGTTTGGTTTTGTATCCTCAGCCATTAACTGAAGGAATCAAACTTGATTTAAGTTTCCTGACTTTCCAACTACAAGTTTTCCAAGATTCTGGGAATTGCAATGGAATGTGGTCAAAAGAGAAAGCACTGCACATCAGATCCACCATCTGTGGTGGAAGCACCCCCACGATGCAGAACTTTCAGGGGAAGAGAAAAAGACCCTTATGGAGGACACTATAGGAAATGTAAAGGCCAAGATTCAAGGAATTCCTTCTGACCAGCCAAGGCTGATCTTTGCTGGCAAGCAGCTGAAAGATGGCCATACTTTGTCTAACTGTGACATTGTCAGCCCCTCCTGTACTGAGACTTCATGGTGGTCCTGAAAAAAGGATAAAGTCTTATAGCACTGCCAAGAAGAATAAGAATAAGAGAAAGAAGGTTAAGTTGGCTGAGCTGAAATACTATAAAGTGGATGAAAATGGCAAAAGCAGTCGACCTCATCGAGTGTCCTTCTGATCAACATGGGGCTGAAGTGTTCATGGCTAGTCACTTTGACAGGCTTTACTGTGTCGAATGTTGCCTGACTTACTGCTTCAACAATCCAGAAGACAGCTAGTTGTGTATGAGTTAATAAAAACTCAGGAATGGGTACAAAAAGAAAAAAAAAAAAAAAAAAGAAGGCACCAAACTTTAAGATGGCCTAGGCAAGAGTCTTGCTTCTAGTGCTTCCTAAGTATGTGATCTTAATCTGCAAAATTTGCCAGAGTCATGGGAATGATAAAACACCACTGAAATGACAACTGTTTGCCCACAGGACGGCAGAATGAGGATTTTAAAAGCCCCAGGCTTTCGACTCAGGCCAGGATGGAATTCAAACTCCATCACTTGGGAGACCCGCGCGACCTTGGTAAAGACAGCGCTTGAGTTTTTGTCTCTTCATCACCGGGGATAATTACACCTCCGCGTGTACGGCTGTTTGGAAAAGGCATTATTCCTGTCAGATGACGTCTTAAGCACCAGGAACTATTTACCAAGTTCCCGGGCAAGGCTCTAAATGTCGGCTGAGTGACACGAGCCCCGCCCCACCCTTGAGAGCATAGAAGCCCCGCCCCCAGCCTTAAGGTCGAGCCGAACTCTGCCGAACCAGTCACGGAGGATATCCTAGCCCTACGAGGTCCCTCCGAGAACCTAGAAAAAGTGTCACCAGCACCTGAATCCTGCCCACTCCTTGAGAGCCCCCCTCGAGGCCACTCACCAGCTACAGCCGGGATTATAGAGAAACACACGCCGGACAGCGGAGGCGGAGGTGCGGGCGTCATGACGTCACGGGCCGGCGCGGCGGCGCAGGCGTAGCGCGTCACGGGCGTCCAGGCAGCGAGTGGTGTCTCGCCAGAGGTAACCTCCCGTCCCTCGCTCGGACCCCAGCGTCGGAAGCTGCTTTCGGGGCATGAGCTGAGGGCACAGCTCCGAGACTAGCGGGTGAGTACCCGAAGCTCATCGCCATCCTGGCCGCGGGGCCTTGGCGAAGGCTGCCCTCATCTGCTGGCTTCTAGGCCCCGCCCCGGATTGTCCTGTCTCTGGCCGGAAATAACAATCCTATTAGTGACTTCGCTGCCAGGAATCGAGAAACCTTGGTGGCTGGCCTGACCCGGTGGTTAGCTTGTAGGAATAAGCGACCCCAGTCTCCTTCTGACTTCTAGAGTAGATATAGTTCAGCTGGGAGGAGTAGATTGGCATTTGTGAACTTGTTTCTCAAAGGAATTGTCGCCTTTGCCACCCCCAAAAGACTTGATAGTCATATACCTAATTTATTAGACTTTACTGTTTGTTTCTCAAAAATTCATGGGCTGAGCTGTAACATGTATTTTCTTATTTAAAATGACCACGTGATGCAGGAATAATTGTCTCCATCTCTGGAAAGAAGAGAATTAACTTTGTTTCATTCATTCTCTCAGAAAATACTACCAGCTCTGAGCCAGGCAGTGTACAATGTGCTGGGCATAGACCATGATCAAGGCCCCATGCTGTAGGGGTTTTTATTATTTTACAAAAATAGGCAAAAAGTAAACAACCCATTGTAGTCACACACAGGAGCAGAGATCATTAGGAAGATACCGACGGGAGGGACAGTAGTTGGAAAAGTTGATTTTGAGTCTGGTCTCTCTAGCCCCATGTCTTGTATTCTTCCTATTGACACATGGCATTTTTAAGTATCTTTTGGTGTTATAGTTGCTTTTAGACATGAGAACATCAGAAGCTCTAGCCTTCAAATCCAGCTTTCTCAGTCTGAAGTAGTGCAACCCCCAGTCACAAACCCTTCTCAAGTGTTGCTTGAGTTCTAGGCATGGTTCTAAAGGCTTTAGGGGTAGAACTTGGCAGAGTTACATGCTTTAATGAGCTACTGTCCTCACGAGGGAACTAAACTGAGCTGGGGTTGTTACGAGATAGTTTCTGTCTCAGTACCTGGCAATAATTACTTCATTAGGCTGCCCTTTTTTTTTTTTCTTTTTTAAATTTAGTTCTCTTTCCCATTCAAAAATTTCTGAGAATGGAGAGTATTTCATACAAGGCTGAACTTGAGACACTTCTAGATACAGAAGATTCATGTTTTGGTTTTTAGTTTGGGGGTTTGGTTTGGTTTGGGTTTTTTGTTTGGTTGGTTTTCCTAGGAGGGTGGTCTGAAGTCTGGTATAGGCAGCCATCTTCCCTGTCCCTTTATCTTTCCTTTATCATATTGTATACTAAAATTTCATTTAGCATCTATAAACTGATTTTTTTTTTCTTCTCAGCAACCTTAACTAATAAGGAAAGCAGAGTTTATCTTTACAGATCTTTTAGGTCTATTTTCTCTGTGTGTATGAACCTGTACTGGCTGGTTTTGTGTCAACTTGACACAGGCTGCAGTTATCACAGGGAAAGGAGCTTCAGTTGGGGAAGTGCCTCCATGAGATCCAGCTGTGGGGCATTTTCTCAATTAGTGATCAAAGGGATAGGGCCCCTTGTGGGTGGTGCCATCCCTGGGCTGGAAGTCTTGGGTTCTATAAGAGAGCAGGCTGAGCAAGCCAGGGGAAGCAAGGCAGTAAGGAACATCCCTCCATGGCCTCTGCATCAGCTCCTGCTTCCTGCCCTGCTTGAGTTCCAGTCCTGCCTTCCTTTAGTGATGAACAGCAATGTGAAAATGTAAGCTGAATAAACCCTTTCCTCCCCAACTTGCTCCTTGGTCATGATGTTTGTGCAGGAATAGAAACCATGACTAAGACAGAGCCTTTTGCCTGCATTTATGTATGTGTATGACATGCATACAGTGACTGAAAAAGTCAGAAGAAGGTATTTCATCTCTGAAGAAAGTGAGCCACCAGGTGGGTGCTGAGAACTGAACTCCTGGGTCCTCTGCAAGAGCAACATGTCTTCTTAACTGTCGAGTCATCTCTCCAGCCCCTCAAAGTTTACTTTAAAGCATGAGGAAACTGGACCAGCAAGATGGCTTAGCCAGTAAAAGTGCTTCCCATATAACCCAGACAGCCTGGGTTCAATCCCTAGGGCCCAAGTAAAAGTGAAAAGAAAGAACCAACTCTTGAGAAAGTTGTCTTCTGACCACTGCCTGGGCTACATGATAGTACAGCCCTCTCCCCCTCCCCCACACCATGATACTAAAGTAAATAAGAACAAATAAAGTGGGGTACCAAGAAAAATAACTTCCAGTGGAAATAGAACAGTTAAAAATGAAGTCTTCTGCTCTTTTCATTACCATCTCCATCACAATCCTTATTCTCCTTTCTGTGAGGTGAGATGCTTCAGGAATGAAGACTAGTAATAATTTATCAGTCTTTAATACTTCTAAGAAGCATGATTCTAAAGGCTTTAGGAGTAGAACTTGGCAGAGCTACATACCTTAATGAGATACTGTCCTCATGAGGGAACTAAACTGAAGAGTTGTGAAATAACTTGCAAAAGTTAAACAAAGAAAGCAGATGGTGAACTGTAATAACTAAGGAGAACCATCTCTCGTTATCACCAAAACAGTAAACTTTTTTTTTTCCAAAACAGTAAACTTGACCAATAGCTAATATATATTGACTACTTACTGTCCTGTAAAATAAGAACGGTTGCCTCTAATTTTACATTTGAGGAGATTGAGGCCTATAAAATTTAGATAATTAAGTCAAACAGTCTGCTTTCAAATCCAGCTCCAACTCCAGAGTCTGTGCTCCTATTTTTTGTGCCACCTTCTCTCTTGTGTTGCTCCAAGAAGAACAGGAACATAAGCTGCTCTTCTGTGCCTCTTCCCTTCAACACCATCAAGACCGTATCCTTTGTTTTTCCTGGAGTGTTATGTGGTGATAGAGCCTTTGGCCTCCTGCATCAGTCAGGAAGACTTAAGATTCTCCACATAACAGTACCTCTTTATCCTAAAAGGTAACTCTGGCTGCCAGAAGGGCTGTCCCAAGGGAACTGGTCCAGGGCCCCAGTTGGGGAATAACAGACCTTTAAAAGACTGCCCAGAGAGCATGCCTTCCTTGGATATATATTTGGATTGCATGTGAAGTCTCATGTTCACACAAGATTGTATATTCTCCTCCCTGAATGTTCACATTGCCTTTAGTATTTCTTAGAGATTGATGGAAGCAGAAACCAAAACTCTTCCCCTCGAGAATGCATCCATCCTTTCAGAGGGCTCTCTACAAGAAGGACACCGATTATGGATTGGCAACCTGGATCCCAAAATCACAGAGTAAGTCCAGTTGATATGTCCAAAGAGATTCAGTGTCTGCTGTGGATGCTCAGGAGACTTTTCAGAGCAGTGGTAGCATCTTGATCCCTTCATTTGTATTGGAATTTTTCTCTAAAGGGGACACGATGCTGCTCTTACCTGTTCCCATTTTTTATACAACTGTGAGGGCAACTTTGGTTTCCTTCAAGCATAAGCCTCTTTGTTCCTAGTCAACAAAGAGTGGGACTCTTTGCCAACTGTTCAACTCTGTTCCCAGCATTTCTGGAGAATCCCTGTAGAACCAACCTGAGGCATATTTTGTCTCCCAAATGGAGGAACAAATAGTCTTGGGATCTTTGTGAATAAGCATAGGCCCACTCGACTGATGGCAGTGAGCAGCCACAGAGCCGTAGACAGGGAGTGGGAGGGGGTCTGGGAAGTCACCCTGGTGCCTTTGGTTTTCACGAATTCACTAAGTGATTAGAGTGCCTTTTGGGTGCCCAGCACCATGTTGAGTGGTTTAAACAGGCTCCCTGAGTCCTGATACCTTGGAGACCTCTGAAACCATCAACTCTTTCTCTGCAATAAAGGAAATAAGACTCTAAGAGGCAGAATTACCTTGCCCAAGATCACATTACTAAATGAATTCATAGTCCTCACTCCCACTCATTCCATCAGACCCCTTATAGTGAAAAGAATGTCTTGGCAGAGAATTACTAGGTCCATGGGGGTTGGAGGGCTGAGGGTGCCGGTGCTCATTGGTGGCAGAATAGTGAGGGGTGTGTAGACTGTCTATGTGGAATCAGTACTTAAAGCAAGAATGGAATAAACCAACAGTCCTGGAATTATTCCTAGAGTAGGACTAAGTAAACACAAAGGCTTTGAGAGAGAAACCCTCTCATTTGAATCTGAGATGAGATGAGGTTTATTTAAGGATTGGGGTTAGGAAAGAGGAAAAGAGATGTAATTTTATGTCACAACCCAGAGTTTCACTCCTGAGTTCGCACAGATTCAAATCAGATAAATGCGATATCATTGAGTATAAATTACAGTGATACTGAAGATATGTTGTCTTTATGTCCTGTTACTCTGGCCATGGGAACACTGGAGTGTGGATTTTATTTATTAACATCCTCTCTTATGGATGTGTGAATCAGCACAAGCTCTTCATTGATATCTGTCCATGTCAATTTTTCCATCATCTAAAATGCAGGCTACAAGGGGATGTTCCCCAGAGTGTTTCCATTCCCACCTCTCCTTGACTGAATAGAAATCTAAAGCGTGGAAACAGCGCCAGTCGTGTTGGCTGTAGTTCTCTGTAATGAGGCTCCTGTGCCACTCCTGTCCTGCTGCTTGTCAGAGGGGTTCACAGGGCATCTGCCCCGAGACTTATGTCAGAATGAGTGTATGAATGTATTTCTGAATTCCATCTTTAACAGGAACATTGGATTAAGACTTTCTCACGTTTCAGTCAAAGGCAGATATTAAATGCCAACTGTATGTCAGAGCCTTGCTGGCTGAAAGTGCTGGGCTGCACCTGTAGTATCCCTATTTCTGTGGTGCCAAAACAATTTTCTCTATTTTCCTTCTATGATTTCCTTACCTTGAAATGATTTTCCTCTCAAACAAACTGATTTGTTACATCAAGGGAAGTTTGCAGAGTGTCTTCCAGTTTTCCTAATTAAGCTTACCCAACTAAACACTGCTGCCACTTCCTGCCATTTCCTCTTCACCAGATCCATCCTTCTCTTTCGTATGCCTGTATCCCAGCTCCTTAACCTTATTTCTTAATATCTTTCAGAAGTTGCTTTGAATGTTTGTCCTTTAAAAATGTTCTCTTGCTTCTTTTTAGGAAACTGTCAGGACTAGTTAAAAGGGTATCTGATACAATTGTAGGGGGTGGTGTTTTGCTTTTGTTATTTTATACACACAGGTGGTTTTTAGCTGCATGTATGTTTAGTGTCCTGGGAGAGCAGAAGAGAGCATCAGATCCCCTGAAGGAAATAAAATTACAGATGGTTGTGAGCCACCATGTGGATGCTGGGAGTGGAATCCAGGTCCTCTGGAAGAACATCCATTCTCTGAACCACTGGGCAATCTTCAGCCTTGATGGCAGTTTTTCAAACAGCATTTAAACAATGCAGTCTGTCATTCATTTTCTCCACATTTATTTTGTCATTAGTTCTGGTTGCTCTGTGTGTATCTGTGTCTTTTGGATATTAATCTTGGTTCTTCTTAAGTTATACTAGGACATCCTTCAGTCTCTTTTCAAGAATATGATAGTCTTGCACTCAAACATTATGCTCTTTGCGCTCATGGTGATTCCTTACCCACAGTTCAGCTACATAAACTCTTGGATCCTGTGCTTCTGTGTTAGATATAGTGAACCTACATGAATACTTAAAATACAACCACTCCCAAATATTGCTATATTGTAAGATTGAGCTTTTGTGAACTTAGTGTCTTATCAATGCTCACTGTTTCACGACTATGCTGTATGCCAGAGGCATTTATGTGACTAAATAGACTTGAGGGAGTGGTGGGCACTTGCTCTTACAGCAGTAGTTAAGCCTAAATCCCACTAATTTCCACTGTGTTCTGATTCCTCAGCTTCTTTGTAACTCAGGGTTTTGTAAAGTGAGAATGTTCAACTGAATAGCAGAAACATTTCCTCTAACACTCTGTGAAGTCCTCATAACAGCCTTGGTGAGTGGAACAGATTAGCCATTCTTATAGGGAAAGGAAAGTTACACGAGTTGGCTCGATTTACAAAGCAGTTAATGATAGCTCTACCTTCCTCCTCGTAGTTCACTGCACCTTTACTCAGATGTTCTGGTAGTCAGAATAACTGAGTAATCATGACCTAAAGCATCCTGTTTTGAATTTAAACTTGTGGAAACTTCTAAATTACTGTGAGACCTGGACTATAAGCTTAGAATATTACCTTTAAATATCACCAATACTTTCAGCAAAGAAGCCAAAAAGTTAGTATCTTAGATGTTGATTGACATTCTGTACTTATTCTTATTCAAATATTAAATGTGCTCTCTAAAATTAAGAAAGTAACTTTTGCATCATATGTACGTGTGAGAGGGAACATTTGTAGAAATGTTAATAGTGCCTTCTAAGCAGAGGGAACCATAAATGTAGGTAAGTCAGGGTTAAGAAAGAAGGCTCCGTGTAAACAGATTCAAAAGGACCATTTGACTTAAGGCAAGGATGAGTACTAAATGGTAATGAAGGCAGCTGGAAGGTTGAATACTGTCAGGTGAAGATGGGCTCTTTAAATTGTATTCAGACAAGTTGAAGTTCATGTGGAACGTCATTCAAGGCAGTAGTAATGTTTTAGTTGGGGATTCAAGACTGAGGGTGCAGGTTCGTCGGCAGATACTCAGCTGTTGCCCTGCCACACAGATAGGACAGTGAACTTGGAGATTGGTGGGTAAGTCTGAGATGTGAAAAACGGGAGTGGAGAAGAGTGGAGAGGAAGGATGATTCTGAAGGATGTTGCTATTTTTGTTTTATAACACTAGGGCTCAGACTCAATCCCAGAGAGGTCTTGCCTGGGGAATGTAAACAGCTTAAGCGCCTATTGACCATAGAGTAGTGATGAAGAAGTCAGTTTGCAGTAAAGATCAAGGAGGTAGAAAGCCACCAGGGGCAAGTGTCCTTCTGGTGCTGACTTTCAGGGGATTAACTGGGTAAGCCAGGACTCACTGGAAATAGATGCACGAGCCTATAGCAGCAATGTGTTTGTCTTTTCTCTCTTAGCCCATTCCATGTTCTTCCTTAATAGGCCCTGGTTTGCATGAAATGATATTTGCAGTTTGCTTACTTAAGTCTGAGACAATAAAGCATTTAGTAAGGTATATAGCACAGGTTCTCCTCATAGTAATTTCTCTAAGCTATAAGGAAATTTTTCTCTAAAAACATTATATATTAAATAAAAAAATCCTAGCGATCATTTCATTAGTTCTCTGTTGCCTCTGTTTCCTGTAACCTCAAAACAAAATTCCTTGTATACACATTCCTCATGACCTGTCCCTCCTCAATACTCTCTTCCAGACTTTACTTTTCTCATTGCATGTTCACTCATGCTAACACTGCATTCAAATGTCCCCCTTTCTCAGACTTTTCCTACACTCCTCACCACAACCCCGGCATGATTATGCATTTTCTTTTCCTCTTCCCATCATTGAGGGCCTAGAAGACAGTTTCATTCATATAAAGATCCTTAGCACATAGTAGGTATCTGTTTTAGCATTTGTACAGGTGATTGCTTCTGTGCCACCAAGCAAGAAGGCTATTTTCATGACTCATTAGGAGAAGAAAGCCCTGATTGGGTTACAGAAGTGTGTGGATGACAAGTATACCAATTCTCTCTCCTGAAGGCAGCAGGGTGCACATTTCATTAAGGGAAGCAAGCCTGCTGATGAGGACTGAGCTCCCATACTCCACAGCAGATGAAAGTACTTGCAGATGTGGAGGCAAGAGGCTTCAGGCTTTTTTTCACTATCTGAGCCTGCAGTCCCCATCTCCAGGAAGCAAAGGAGTAAACATTTCATTCCTTTTGTTTCAGTGTTCCGATAATTTCAAGAAATTATCAAACAAGAAAAGAAATCTTAGAGAAGTTGAAAGACACAGACCTAAGCAGATGTTCCTGGAATCTTAAGGTCACACTTCTCAGGCAGCATGTGTTTGTTAGCTTTACAATGAATAATCTGTTGGCATTTTTTTTTTCCTGGGTAAATTAAAATTCATTTCCTAGGAAATGCCAATCGCGTTACCTTCCTGCTATTTAGCAAAACGGAGCTAATGAAAAGATAGCTGTACCGTAGTAGCCTTAAGTTTTGTTTTGTTTTAAATGGCTTTGCCCCACCATTCTGTGGCATTGCCATGGTGTAAAGGTTTGAATGGGTATAGTAAGAGCAGGTGTGGTATGAATTGAAGCCTGGAGGGGAGACAGCCTTGCTATAAGCCTGTCCAGATAATCAAGAACAGAGGTTTGAGGTGTCTCCCATTTCCCCCCAAGAGTCAGTCCTACATTCTCACTGGGTAATTGAGGTCTCCTGATGGGAAACAGTAATTAAGTACCAGGTTGTTTTCTGTTTCAAAATTAGTCCAAGGACCAGGTTGCTATCCACAGTGGGACTTGGGAGCCTTTCATCCTATCCCAGTACTAGACCTGTATTGTATCTTTCTATGCTGATATCAGGCACCCTATTAACTATGATGGACTTGGTTATTGATACACATTAGTGTCAGATTTAGTGCAACGTGTGATATATTTCCTATCCCTCCTTCCCAAAGGAGATCTTGCTCAAGAATATACTTTTGCTGTGTTTCTCCTAGAAAACAATGTGAGTATAAATGTGCCTGGCAGACTTTCCTGACTCCCCATGAGGTAGAATTCCGAGTAGTAACACATTTAGCATGTGGGCTGATACCTTTTTAGTATCAAGGGGACAGCATTGTTTAGAGAAAGCCTTGACTCTGTTTGAATAGCTTAGAGGATGCCAGGAGGAAGGCCAGAGGAAAAGGAAATGGGAGAGCTATTGGTTTGTCTCACCCTTGCATCGGATGACAGGAAGTCAGAATGGAGATTGGCCACAGCAACCTGCTAAGGCCACATCTGTCTCCGAACAACTCAAAAAACTTAAAGGAACCAATGAGTGTTACGAGTGGGGTCCATAAGAATGGGATAAGCAGAATGGCAAAGCAATAGTTTGGGTGAACCTCTGCCGGGAATAAATTCCTTCCTTGACTCTTTGTTATTACAGAAACTGAGGTTGGCTGATTCACAGAGCTAGCCAGTGTCCCCTACATGGTGTGAGAGCAGCCTCAGTCTTGTTTGACTTCCATGTTGTCCTAACTTCCCATCACATTTTAAGTCCTGTGGAAGTAACACTAACTATAGTTTGGATTCTAGTAGAGTCTCTCTCAGTACAGTTTGGTTAATGATTAGCTACCAAGTGTAATAGAGAGCTATTTTAGGACTGGCTTTTATATGTATGAATAGGGATGGTTTTACAACTTTGTTTATTTTTGATGCAGGGTCGGTTCAAGAGTTATGTGTGTGTTTCTGATGAAGTTACAGATATTCATAAGAACTATTTCATTGCCAAAAAATTAAAAAATAAATAGATCGACACTATTTTTGAGTTTTTCTCCAAAAGAAAAACAAACTGTGCTTGTATGTCAGACATCTGTTTGTTAGGTGTGGTTTTGTTGTTTGGTATTTTGTGTTGGACAGATGTATAGTAGGCATGACCATTCTAGTTCCCATTCCAAATAGAGGCAGACAGTCCTGTTTCCCAAATAAACTAACAGAAGTTTGTAGGAAAGCTTAGGGGATTGGCCAGGGAACTTTTGCCTGGGGTAAATCACCCCCCTCTTTTATCTTACATTTGAGGCTGAGCAGCGAGCAGCCTTCCCAGAGTGAACTCGTGGCTCTTCTGTCTCCACAGATACCACCTCCTCAAGCTCCTCCAGAAGTTTGGCAAGGTGAAGCAGTTTGACTTCCTCTTCCATAAGTCGGGTGCTTTGGAAGGCCAGCCCCGAGGGTACTGTTTTGTTAACTTTGAAACTAAGCAGGTAATTGAGCTCCCTCTACCTCGTATAGTCTGCACTCTGTCATAGTCCGTTTTATATATATCTCTTGACCACCAGACCACATGGGCAAGAGTCATGTCTGGTTAGTCTCTCTGTACCTCATACTGAGCTAAAGGCTAGGTCCTTCCACCAGTGAATTTAAGTAGTACAGCTTGCACAAACATCCTCTTCCTGGTTTCAACAGAGTTACAGCCTCTTGAGTTACAAATTCACTGAGACTCTGCCACAAAAAACAAGGTGATGAGCAGCGGAGGCATGCATTCAACATTGGCCTTACCACACTACACGTGCACATGCATGGGCCCACACACACTACTCATGCATACATATTTATATACACATGTACAAATTTTGTGTGTGAGAGAGAGAGTTTCTTAGTCTTGAAAGATACATACAGATTTTATTTGTGTGATGTTGGGATTAAACCCAAGGCCAGTATGTCTACTCCCTTTTTGTCCCCTTTGAGACAACCTCACTATGTATGTGAGGAATTCAGAGTGCCTGCCTCTGCCCTAAAGCCATGCATGTTCATCATGCCTGTCTGAACCCAGAATTTAATACATACTAGCTAGATAAGTACCACTGAAATAACCCTGAAATAACACGTTGCTCTTCAGTGATCCGTGTCACAGATTTGTGTTTCACTAGTGACTTAGAGTACAGTTCAAAAGTAAGAATCAGGTGCCATGTGGAATGGTGGCACTTGTAATCCCAGCACTCAGGAAGCAGATCAGGTGGGATCTCTGTATTTGAAGCCAGCCTGGTCTTATGTAGTAAGCTCCAGTCCAGCCAAGGCTGTACAGTGAAGCTCTGTCTCACAAAAAGAAAAAAAAAAAATCCTAAGTTCTGATGACTGTATAATATTATATGGGTTTATGTTACCTGAACCCCAGTTGTTAATTATTTGAATCACCAGCAGTGACTGACTCTATAAACATTATAGAGTGGGTATTGTTATAGCTCTAACTGTGTGCATCCACTGCATTTAGGGAAACGGAATGAATGGCATCACCAAAGGGCATCATTTTTAGCCAGGCATAGTGGTATGTTTTATCCCAGCGCTTGGGAGGCAGAGCCAGGCGGATCTCTGAGTTCAAGGCCAGTCTGGTCTAATGAGTGAGTTCCAGGACAGCCAGGGCTACATGGAGAAACCCTGTCTCAAAAAAAAAACAAAACAAAAACAAGGCAAATGCATAATTTTCCTTAATGTAGTTGCCACAGCCAGGCATAGTTGCACATGCCCCGGGGAGACTGAGGCAAGAAGGCTGAGAGTTGGAGGGCCACCTGGACAACCTAGTAAGGAAAAAAGATAGAGATGCCAGAATTCCTACCAGAAACAATGTATCTAAGAGTTCTAAAATTGCATAAGAGCATCATTTATCCTTACCAGTGCTGAGAGTTCTATTTCCTCTAATTTTTTGCAGATACCATAGACAACAAATGAAATGTTATTTAATTGTCCACTCCTTTTTGGAAGCAATTAAAGGATGTTCATATGATAATCATTTTTAAGTGCTTTTCCTTGATAGAGTGATGAAGATTCTTGCCGACAGCTAAAACCAGAGGTCATGGGAGGGACGTATGTTTATTTAAAAACCCTGAAATAGTATTCACAAAACATACTTTATATTCCTGTATTTTTTTTTTTTAACTTTGATCAAGTCTCTTTTGGCCTCAGTTTTATCTAAAAATGGGGAAAAGTAAGAGGTTTTCTTTTGCAATTTGGAAGACTATGAGGATACATAAATATACATGTGACAGCACAGTTGGCATTTATTTTTGAACTTGTGACCTTTGAAATAATGTACAGAGATGGCAATTGTTCTTTAGAATGCTAATCCCCTGTTGGCCTCTGCTGCTGCTGATGATACCTTAGAGCTAAGAGAGCATTATGGACATTCTAATCCCGCAAGTGAAACAAAGCATGTGTCCTGTCTAGCACTCTGTAAGAATGCTATGGTGGAGCATTCTTACAGCCTGTGAGTAGCTCATGCCTGATACACAGTGGATAGTGAGTAAATGTTTATAGAATAGATGTCTGCTGAGTGCTGATACCAGAGTGCTGTGCTTCTGTTCATTACTCCTCAGCCTCAACGCTCCCTCTTGTTACAGTCTTCCCTTTGGGCCTCTTCACCCCTACTACATATGAATTACACTTAATTGAATGCCTCATGGACACCAGTGGTTTGTCAGTATGGGAAAGTACAGCCAGGTTTGCTGAGAGCGACATCTCCAGCTTTAGGCGCTCCTTTTAACATGTTGCCGCTGTATCTGATCAGGAAAGGGCAGAAGAGTTTGTGTGCTGAAAGCCAAGTGCATAGGTTGACTCACACAGATACCTTGCTCAGTCTCTTGGATCAGCCATGCTTTTTCCAGCTTGATTTCTTTCTTATCCTTGAAGCTGTAGTCAAGGATGTGGTTCCAGAGCTCCTGTGTGAGTACAGGTTCATGATGTAGTAGTCTGCACACCTGCTCAAGCATGTGTGTAGAAAGATAGCACCTGAGCGGGCAGTGCTGTCGGCTCACACAGGAAGTGCCTCCCCTGTGCTCCCTGCTTTTCATGCCTTCCGAAGACTCACAGCCACCCCTGGGAACAAGTACTATGACTGTATTTTACAGCTGACAAATGCTGTACTGCCAACAAATGATAGAGGATTTAAATTCTGTTTCATTTTAAAATTTGAGATGTTATTGTTGGTTTACCATTTGAAATTATTATAAGCCAAGTTGAATTATAAGCCGAGTTACCAAAAGCAAGGATTAGAAACCCAGTTATTGAAACTTACTGAGGCCCTATGAGATAACTAATAAGTGTTTGAATTTCTGACTGACTCTTGTCCTGTCTTGGACAGGAAGCAGAACAAGCCATCCAGTGTCTGAATGGCAAGCTAGCACTGTCTAAGAAGCTGGTTGTACGATGGGCCCACGCTCAAGTCAAGGTAAGTCTAGGGGAGACAGACAGCAAAGCACCTCATCCCAGCTGAGTCTCTGAAGAATAGCCCCCAGCTCTCCATTACATCCAGCCTATTTGTACCACACCCATGCTTTGCTCTCCTGTGCTGGCATTTACCATGTATCTTGCCAGACTTTTCTCTTGAAAGCTTCTCGAGAGGAAGTAAGTTCCTTCATTGTTTCTCTGCACATGCTCACAGATCCTGCTTTGATTGATTTTTGCACGTGGCTAATGTGTACACTGAGACCTCCATCTTTTTTTTTTTTAAATGGGAATTGTTCTTGGGCGGGGATGGATCTATTTTTAAAACTCGTCACTGTTGACATTAAGAGACTCTTCCCAGACTCACATCTCTAAGGAGAGTTTACATGTATATTGTTCTAAATGCTTGAGAAGTGGGTAGGTTCTTTGTGCTTAAAGCACTGCAGTCTCTCTCCTGCAGAGGTTGGGAGAATGACTAGAGTGTGGGTTTGTGGAACTGTGCAGGGTCTTTATGTCTCCAGGCCTTGAAAATGGCACACTGCCATGTCCATTGTATAGTTGGTCTCTTGGGGAAAGGTACTATAAAAGCTGAGTCTTTTATTTATTTATTTTTTAAGGTATTCCAGCCAAGCTGTGGTGGCACACGCCTTTAATCCCAACACTTGGAAGGCAGAAGCAGGTGGATTTCTGTGATTTTTCAGACCAGCTTAGTCTATAGGGCAAATTCCAGGACAGCTTGGGCTACAGAAAGAAACTGTTTAAAAAAACAAAACAAACGAAAAGGTATTCTGTTCCAGCTGGCACACAGGTGGTAAAGCGGGCCTGTGGACTCTAGCGGTCCCAAGAGACAACCCTTGCTGCAAACCTGCCAGCAGACAGATTGTAGCTGTCAGAGCCGGAGCTTCTGCTCTTAGCTAGATGAACCCAGGTTCTGATCTGAGGCATGCTACCTGCTTCCCAGCATACTTCCCTATATGAACTCAAACTGACATCTGAGTAGCATATCCTTGCTGAAAAGCAGGTTGTATAAGCTGTGAGGCCTATGTACATCCCGGGTCATGATGATGTCTTAAGACACACACAGAATCACCAAATGAATAAAATAAAACTTTTATTCAGAATAAAACTAAGTCTCATTTGCCAAAGTGGCCAGTGTTTCCCATCCTGCATCTCATGAAGAGGCAAGCAGCAGAAATCACCCTTCATCCTGCCTTTCATATGAAATCTCTGCCTCGTGGTTCCTTTCTGACCAGAGGCTCCTGATTGCTCTTCAGTACCGCATTTACTTTTCACAATAAGTATGTAATTATCTGACATCAAATTAAACTCCTTTCCTATGTAATGTTTTCTATATCCGCCACTGAACGTTGTTACTACCCCTCTTCTCCACTCAGGCCTATTAAGAATTGAGTATTATGCTTGGTACTTTGCAGAATCTAACAGAATTTTAAAGTGTTTTGAATAAAACAAATACTGTAAGAGGCATTATATGGCAGTTGTAAGAATGTAAGAGGGCAGCCCTGCTGTGCGTTTGTACCATCTGTGAATTTGAGCAGTGAAATTCTTAGCTGGGAAATTCTTCCTCTCCCCCAAAAAAGACTAATGACTTCTTGACTTCTTTTTCTAGGACAAAATTTTTGCATTAATATTAAATATAAAGCAGGCCTAAGATTGCCTAGAAATATGCTGGTGATAAACTAGATGGGATTAGCGTGTTTTAACCCATGTAGTACTTACTGTCAGAGCTGATTTCTGCCTAGGTGAAATAATTTACCCTTTTATTCACTTTCAGAGATATGATCATAACAAGAATGATAAGATCCTTCCCATCAGTCTTGAGCCATCCTCAAGCACTGAACCTGCTCAGTCTAACCTCAGGTAAGGCGACATCTGTAGGGCCGTCACTAACCATTTGTAAATACTTTCATTTACAGTATAGTGAATCTATAGGCTCTTGATCTAGTGTAGAATCACAGATCTATTGTGTTGAGAGAGATACATTCACTATATATTTCCTCTTTTTCCACACTCCCCCACTATAATCATATACCACCATTTATAGAATCAATTCACTGAAAAAAAGAACAGGTTTAATAGACACGCACTGCTCCTTGAGCTAGCACTGGGAGATGAATCACACACAGCCTGACCCTGAAAACAAGCATTCTAATGAGACCTCGGTCCCTGGCGTTTTCATTATGTACTAATTCCTCCCTGACCATGGACTCTCTTAATGTTTGCAGACATTTTATTCTATGTATCCTTGTAGCAACTATAATAGTTTTGTTCCAGTTTGTAAGAATTGTCAGCTGCTGCTTTGGAGTTAATTCAAAACAGGGGCACTAAGAGTTGAGTAGAGAAGGGGAGTTCAGTGGGTGGTTGAGCAGAAGCAGTTGTGTGTGTGTGGTGTTCGGGGATTTTGTTGGTTTTTGTTTTTTCTTTCTTTGCACTGTAGCTTAGGGAAAAAGTTTAATAATAACAGTAACAATAGTCAGGATCTATTGAACTGTCATAGCAAGAACTATGCTAAGTACTTTACTTAGCGTGTATACTTTAATACCATAAAAAGCACTTCACATATGGAAAAAACAAAGCTTAGAAAAGTGAAATATCACTGCTGAAACCATGCTGGTAGTAAAAAGTAAGAGAACCAGAATTTTAAAACTGGCTTAATGGACCATCCTTGACTTCCTCTTCAAGATTCCCCCAGGTTATACATGTCAAGATTCATATTTAAGCCTGTTCAGGAGAGCAGAAGGTGTGTGAGGGAACACCCATGGATCGGAAGTTAACAGTTACTCTCAGTTAATGCAAGATTATAAACTCTGCAATACTTGTTTGCATGGAACACCAGACAGGAAGGAAACATGTCCTGCTCACAAGTGCTGTTCACTGAGCCACACAGAGTTAAATCAGTAACCTGCAAGGGAAGGGAGATGGTCTAGAGATTGAAATTAGTAACATAGAAATGTGATTTCTTTAGAGTCATTGAGAGCTCATATCCATGTACCATCATCCCCATAAAATCTAATGCTCCTTGGTCAGATATTGATCTCCATCGAGATTTTGATAGCTCTCTAACTTACGCTCAATGATCTCCGTATGATAGTGAACATGGCTTTAACTTTTCCCTCTGTGCATGCAGCTTGTTTACCACAGCCGGGTGCTTTCCATCTACTTTTTAATTGAGAGTCTTTCAGTTTTGTCATTCTTTTACAACTGGGCTTCAGTAGAGGAAGGTATTTCCCTATGACTCATGCAGATGGAAGAAAAACCAAAATATATCTTTGTAACACATGTACTCACTTAGAAATACAATGTAGGACTACTTCTGATAGCATGAGTTTCAAAAGACTGCATGTTGTGCAGGCCACGTGCTGTTGGACCCATGATACAGGAAAGCATCTGCTTTTCTCATGTTCGACCCCTTCTTGTTGACTTAGTTTCTAATTGGCCGCCCACAAAGATATATGGGAATATTCAACTGCTGTATGCCATTTGCAGATCTCTAGAAGACCGTGTGGACACTCCTTATAAGCTATAGACCATCGACAGCATCAAGAATGATAAATGGGGAATCTGTGAGGCAGCACATTACTGCCTGAGTGCTTTGCATTTTGATCAGGGACTGCAGTGACCCCAGTCAGAAGTAAATGCCTCACTGCTCACGCAGCATCCCTTACTTCATTCTTCCTGTGTCTGCGGAGCTAGACTACTTCCTCTTTGATGCAGAGGAAAAACAAAGGCTTTTTGATAAAGAAACAGGTTGAATCTTAATCCTACAGTTTGTTAGCCTGTGAACCCTAGGCACATTTATGTCCCTTTGTATTTATCCCATAAAATCCTGAGGGTAACCCTTCTTGGGTTATTAATAAGCACTAGAATCAATAAAGTTCTGACAGTGGTGGGTGTCTGGCTCATTGTAACATATTTGTTAATAAAAATAAACTCGGGGCTGTAGATATGGTTCAGAGGTTAAGAACACTAGCTGTTCTTCCAGAGAATGTAGGTTCAATTCCCAGCACCTACATGGAGTCTCATGACTATCTGTAACTCCAGTTCTAGGGGATCTGAAGCACTCTCCTAGACTCTGGAGGCACCAGGCACAGACATATATGCAGGTCAAACATCCAACAAAAAAGTTTTTTAAAAAAGAAAAAAAGACTTGATAAGGTTTCTAAAAAAAAAAAAAAAAAAAAATTGCTCAGTGGCTGAAAAGGTACGATAGTGTGTATTAGTTAATAACATGGGTCTTTAAGCCAGTTTGTATCCACATCTCAGCTCTCACTCACAAGCCATTTAACCTTTGCAAAATAAGAAATAGAACCTACGTTTAACACCATTGTCAGTCAGTCCTGTGTTTTGGTTACTTTCTGACGAGCACTGAGATGCTACCTAAGGTCTGTGTCTCAGGACATATGACATATG
>JADRCD010204668.1:5058-43166 GCA_019843815.1 Montemys delectorum | reverse complement strand
CCTCTGGGGAAGAACTGGAGAAAGATTAACAGCAAAACTTTTAGGTATCTTATCAAGATCCTCCCTCAGAGGAACCTGGCCACCCCTTCATTCAAGGGGTTCTGGATCTGCAAACTGGCTCAAGTCTGGAAATTGATTCACTGGCCGAGACTGCCTTTTGCCACGATCCACTGTAGCCCTTCTTTCCTTTGTTTGAGAATTTTTCTGCTTATACAGCTCAAAGAGATATGCAGTAGGCTTCCTATCTATTTCGTGCCTGGAAACACCATGATTGATTAGCCAGGACCAAAGGTCCAAACGAGTCATGCCATTATAAATTTCACCTCTCCTATGCTGACCATTGCGGGTTATATCATTATAAATATTGTTTTGTCTACGCTGTCCATTATAATAACTACGATCACCTTGTCTCTGGCAATTCAATGCTGCCACCTGGCCCTTGTTACCTCGGGGCCCAGTTAAACCTATTGAATTTAATTCATCTAATTGAGCAGCAGCATCTCCAACCCTAAGGTCTGGCACAAGGAAAAGAGAAAAAACAAAACCCTTCAAATGTGCTGGTGCCGCTCTCACCAGTTTGCATCTTATAGGACTGGTGAAGGGCATATCTTCTGGACCATCCCATTGTGGGGAATTAGGTTTTATACAACGTATCCACTCTAGCATTGCAATTTCCCTAAGCCTTAAAATCCCTTCATCAACACTAAACCAAGGGATATCAGGTACCTCTAACTCCTTTTCAGTAGGCCATCTTTTGATAAATGCTTCAGCCAACCATTCAAACAAACTTCTGACACCTTCTTTAACTGTACGAGCTTCCATATTAAACCTAGAATCTACACTCAGAGGGCCCATGTCAATAAATCCAGCCTGCTCTAGTTTTATGTTCCTTCCACCCTTATCCCACACCCTTAAAATCCACTCCCACACATATTCCCCAGACTTCTGCTTTAATGATTAATTAGCAAGCTCATTAAGCTCCTTAGTAGTGTATCGAATTTCCTCACGGACTACACTTTCTACCTCCCCTTTAGGGGCCTGTTTTGCCTTGAGTCTGGTTATAGGTCTAGAAGAAACTATTGGTGGACCTTGAGAAACATCAATATTGTCTAGTCTGGCATTTTCTTCAGTGAAAGTCACTGCTGTCTTATCAGACTCTGGGGAATTAACTTCCTCGTATGGGAAAGGCATTAATTCAAGGGGTGGGGCTGAGGGTACTACTTCCTCAGGTGGGGCAAACACTTGAGAATCTGAAGGTTCAAAATTCTCAGCTTCAATGGGGTCTTCCCACATATCTCCATCCCAAGTTACAGGATCCCATTCTTTCCAACTAAAGCCCTTACTTTAACCACTGACACCCTCTCAGGCTGAGACTTGAATTTTCGCTGTAATTCAGCCAACCTTATAATAAGAGCTTCAGTTTGATTTTCTGCAGTTTGAACTCTATGGCTGCTGGAGAGAAGACTATCTTCAAGGACACACTTAGCAACTTTTAGATCATTTACTTTTATCTGGAGCCTTTTGATTTTATCACACAACTCCTTATTTTCCTTCATCATTTTTTCTTGAAATTCCTTATTTTCCTTCATCATTTTTTTCTTGAGATTCTAAGAGCAACCAACCAACAAAACCATTTTCCGATTTCTTCCCCATCTTGTGGAAAGCTTTGTACACTGAATCCCCTAATTCATCAGGATAATCAAGGGCATTAGCTTCTTTGAGCTTGGGATATAGTTGTGACCACAAGTCTCCAGTATTCTCTGAGCGCCCAGGAGGATGAGAATTTGGAGAGGTTTCAGTAGTTGATGGAGCTGATGAATCCTCAAGCCACCTCCAAAATTTTAAAAGATTCATCCTTATACTTCTGCTCCTCTAGAACCACTCCGGGTACCAATTTGTCTTAGTTAGGGTTCTCTAGAGTCATAGAACTTATGGTAGTCTCTATGTAGTAAAGGGATTTATTGATGACTTACAGTTTGTAGTCCAACTCCCAGCAACAGTCATGGCAGCAGCTGTGAATGGAAGTCCAAGGGTCCAGCAATTGCTCAGTCCCACAAGGCAAGCAGGCGAAGCAGAGAGAGCCTTCCTTCTTCCAATGTCCTTATATAGGTCTCCAGCAAAAAGTGGCCCAGGTTAAAGGTGTGTGCCACCACATTTTTAACCCCGGATGACCTTGAACTCATAGAGCTTTCTATGTTAATCCTGTGGGATTCGTAGCCACTATTCCTCAAGGTCTCCATGCCAAGATTCAGGTCAGAAACTTGTATCTCTCAGCCTCCAGATTAGGGCCACAGGTGAGCCTTCTAATTCTGGATTGTAATTCATTTCAGACATAGTCAAGTTGACAACCAGGAATAGCCACTACAACCGGGGTGAGATGTCTCACTGTAACTTCAAGTAATTTACATTTTCCTGGTGGTCAGCCAGGCTGAACATTTTTTTCTCTCTCTCTCTTTTTTTTTTGTAGTTGTTGATTACTCACTTGTTTATCTTCATCTGAGAAATGTCTATTTCATTTGAAGAGAAACAGATTAAGGTGGGTTTTTTGGCTATTAATTTAATTCTTTTCCAGATGAATAGTTTGAAGATGTTCTCTGTCAGTCTGTAGGCTCTCTCCTCACTCTGCGGATGGTTTCCTTTGCCATTCACAGCTTCGTAGTATGACACAATCCCATCTGTCTATTTTTGCTGTTGTTGACTGTGCATTTAAGCTTTTCTCCAAACACTGGCTTTGCAGCGTCTCGGAGTGTTCCCGCTCTGACTTCATCTGGCTTCCTTCTGGCTTCTTCAGCTTCAGTTCTCACTTGGTTTAGTTCCATGACCTGTTCTAAGCTGATGTCTATGTGCAGCAACAGGACTCTGGTTTCACACTCTCTGGCTGGCTCTTCTAGTCCACTTTCCCAGCTCTGTGTATGGAAGAGACTGTTCTTTGGCCACTGTGTATCCATGGTTCCTTTGCTGAAAATCAGTTGATTGTAAATTCATGAATGAATTTCTGGGTTTTACACTCTTTCCATTGGTCTCTATGTTTCCCCCCCTCCCTCTCCCACCCAAGGCCAGCATTATACTGTTTTGCTTTTTACGGCTTTGTATTGTATTCTGACTTTAGCTCTTGTTTTTTTGTGTCTGTATTAAAGGTCTTAAAATCTGTAGGCCTATAGCTGTTTACAGTGGTCTTTAAAGATCAGTTTTTTATTTTCCTGTGGAATTTGTTGACTCATTTTTCATCTCTGATTTTATTGATATGATTATTTTCTCTTTCTTCTGCTCTTGTGAGCCTGGCTAATGATTATTCAATTTTATTAATCCTTTAAAAAACTCATTATTGATTTTTTTGTATTTATTTTAGTCTCTATTTTATTTTATTTTATAGTATAGAATAGAATTTATTCAAGGCATAGGGAGGGGAGTTAAGAGGGTAGTAGAGGCAGAGAAAGGCAGAGAGAGAGAGAGAGAGAGAGAGAGAGAGAGAGAGAGAGTAGAGGAGTGGAAGGCGGCCATGAGCATGTGGAGAGGGGGATGGGAATGGAGAGAGGGAAGGGGAAGGGGAAGGGAAGCAGAGAAACAAGAGACCAAGAAGGCAAAAGAGCGGAGAGCAGTCTCTATTTTATTTATTACTGCTTTGATATATATATATATATATTTTTTAACTAAATTTTGATTTGATTTTTTTGAGTCAGGGTCCCCTTCTACAGCCCAGGCTGGCCTTTAGATTTACTCTGTAGCTGAAGCTGGTCTTAAATTCACAGCAGTCCTCCTGCCTCAGTTTTCCAAATTCTTCTCTCTCTTTAAATTTAATTTTATTATTATTATTTATTTTTTTTTTAGACAAGCAACCACTATATAGCCTTGGCTGGCCCGGAACTCACTGTCTAGAGCAAACTGGCCTCATATTCACAGAGATCCACCTGCTCTTGCCTTCTGAGTGCTGGGTTTAAAAGCATGTACTTCTATTACTCCATCACATATATATTACTGTGTGTGTGAGATTGTGTGTGTGTGTGCATGCCCCACAGTGCACAGGTGTTCTCTCTTTTCTTTTCTTTTTCTTTTTTTTGTGTTCTGTCTTTTCCACCATGGCTTCTGGGAATTAAACTCAGGTCATCAAGCTTGCATAGCAATCGCGTTTACCTGATAGTCATCTTATTAGCCTTGTAACTTGTTTTGTGGCTCAAAGCTTACATGGTCTGTTTTGGAGAATAGTCCATGTGCTAATAAAAAAAAATGTGAGTCCAGACCGTTCAAGGACCCACTCTGCCTGTGTGCTGGGGTGGAGGTGACACACCTCCTCCATCAAGGCCATACTTCCTAATCCTTCCCAAACAGGTCCACCAACTGGGGACCAAATATTCTAACATATTTGCTTATGGAAACCATTCTCATACAAATCACTACATCTTCCTTGTCTTCTGTTAAGTTTTTAAAAATCTTTTTTGATTTACTGATTTATTTTTGTGTATTAATGTTTTGCTTAAACATATGTATGTGCACAATATGCACATTTGGTGCTTGAGGGGGTCAGAAGAGGAACTGGAGTTGTAAAACTTTGAGAGCCACCATGTGGGTTCTGGGTCTTCTGCGAGCGCAACAAGTGCTGTAAACTGCTGAGCCATCTCTCTAGGCCTCTCTTTCAGTTTCTGACTTAAGATTCACTTTATGTGGTATAAGCACAGCTGCTCTTGTTTGTGTAGGACACCCTTTCCAATGTTTTGCAGTCTACTAGTATGTGTCTACTAGTAGAATGAATGTCTTGTCGTATAGTTGGATCTCTTTGGATATTTTTTAAATCTTAAATTCATTCAATCTCTCTCTCTTTGCCCTTCCCCCACCATTTTCTCTTAGTAACCCTCCTTGTTTTTGTCTCCCAAGTATCTTGGACCAGTGCCACTCTGTATTTGGGGGGATTTAAACTACTTATATTCAAGGTTGTTATTAATAATTATGAATCTACTCTTGCCATTTTTGAGTCATTTTTGTTTGTTAGAATGAAAATAGAAAACCTGTTTAATGAGATTATATCTGAAAATGTTCTGCAGTCTTGGGAAAGATACACACATCCAGGCACAGGAAACTCACAAAATCCTGATAGACTTGACCAGAAGAGTCCTCTTCAAGCTGGAGCTGGAGAGCTTGGTGTGTACAAGGCCCTAAGTTAAGTCTCCAACCCCAACTCCCATCAGTCTTTCTTTGTCACAAAATTCAAAGTTCAAACAGCAAGCCACATGTAAGGGACTAGACTAGATGGCAACAGATTCCTTATCTTTTGTTGTTGCTGTTTATGTTTATATATTTAGTGTGTGTGTGTGTGTGTGTGTGTGTGTGTGTGTGTGTGTGTGTGAATGAACATGCCACTGTGCATATGTGGAGGACAGAGGAGTTGGGTCTCTTCATCACATTGGACCTGGGGATCAAACTCGAGGCATCAGGCTTACTGACAAGTGCCTTTATTCTGGTAGGAGCTTTTATCCACCGAGCCATTCCAACGGTCCCTGATTCCTCATCTTTTCTGTGTTCCGTTGGTCTTCTAATGGTCAAGTCTACTTGTGTTGCTTCTTCATGTCTTTCTTCTACTGTGCCAATGAGTTTTATTATTTTGCCTGGACTGTTCTATGTATTATTGTTTTTTGACTCCAGGACTCCCTTAAGTGAGTTTTATGTGCATGAGTGAGTGCGTGTGCATGTGTGTGTGTGCCAGTGTAGTGGTAATGAACCCTTTCATCTTTGCTTGTCTAAGGAAATCTTTCTCTCTTGTCACCTCTGAAGAGCAGCTGTGCAGGGTACAGAATACTCTGTAGACAGTCTTTTCTTTCATAATTTTGAACATGTTATCCAATTCCCTCTCAGTCTGTACAGTTTCTACTTGGAAATCTGCTACTGGCATAACAGAATTCCTTAAGTGTGACTTGCAACTTTCTGCATAGTGTGCTTGCATGCACGTGTGTTTGCAAGTGTGGCCAGACTGACATGTATACAAGCCCGTGGTACATTTTCTTGATTGATGATTGATGTGGGAGGGCCCACTGCTCACAGTGCTATCCCTGAGCTGGTGGTCCTGAGTGTATAAGAAAGCGGACTGAGAAACCGTGAGAAACAAGGACTCATATGTGACCTGCGCATCAGCTCCTGCCTCCAGGTTCCTGCTCTGAGTTCCCTGAACGATGAATGGTGCTGTGGAAGTGTAAACTGAGTGAACCCTTCCTTCCTCGAGTTGCGTTTGGTCATGGTGTTCATCACAGCAACGGGAAGGAAACTAAGACGTTGTAGCTAGTCTGGAGCAGGCTGGCCTTAGACTTGCAGCAGTCCACTGGCTCTGCCTCCTGGGTGTCATGGTTACAGGCAGGCAGCACCTCATTTTGCTTTGAATTTTCTTATTAGTCCAGACTTTTGACATTTGGACTATACTATGGACTATGAAGAGGAGGGGCTTGGAATTCTTTGAGCCTGCTGGTCTTGGATGCTTACACCTTTCCGAAAGGCTGGGGAAACTTTTAGCTTTTAGTTCTTAGAATGGTTTACCCACACTTTCCTCTTCTTCTGTAACACCCATAAAGTGTATAGTTGTTTATTTAGTGGTGTTCTGCAAGTCTAGGCTTCCTCCATTCTTGTTTACTCTCTCTCTGTGTGTGTGTGTGTGTGTGTGTGTGTATTATTTCAAAAGACCTCTCTTCAGGTTAAGTAATTGTTTTTTTCCCCCAACTTGGTTTATTCTGTTGAGATTCTCCATTGTTTTTTTTTTTTTAAAGATTTATTTATTTATTATATGTAAGTACACTGTAGCTGTTTTCAGACACACAGAAGAGGCATCAGATCTCATTATGGATGGTTGTGAGCCACCATGTGGTTGCTGGGATTTGAACTCAGGACCTCTGGAAGAGCAGACGGTGCTCTGTCTGTACAGTTCTCCGTCTGTGCAGTTCTCTGTCTGCACAGTTCTCTGTCTACACAGTTCTCCATCTGTACAGTTGTCCATCTGTGCAGTTCTCAGTCTGTGCAGTTCTCAGTCTGTGCAGTTCTCCGTCTGTACAGTTCTCTGTCTGCACAGTTCTCAGTCTGTGCAGTTCTCCGTCTGTGCAGTTCTCCGTCTGTGCAGTTCTCCGTCTGTGCAGTTCTCCATCTACGCAGTTCTCTGTCTGCACAGTTCTCTGTCTATGCAGTTCTCGGTCTGTGCAGTTCTCTGTCTGCACAGTTCTCCGTCTGTACAGTTCTCTGTCTGTGCAGTTCTCAGTCTGTGCAGTTCTCCGTCTGTACAGTTCTCTGTCTGCACAGTTCTCTGTCTGCACAGTTCTCCGTCTGTGCAGTTCTCCGTCTGTACAGTTCTCCGTCTGTACAGTTCTCCGTCTGTACAGTTCTCTGTCTGCGCAGTTCTCTGAAAGTTCTCTCCATCTGCGCAGTTCTCTGTCTGCACAGTTCTCCGTCTGTACAGTTCTCTGTCTGCGCAGTTCTCCGTCTGTACAGTTCTCCGTCTGTACAGTTCTCCGTCTGTACAGTTCTCTGTCTGTACAGTTCTCCGTCTGCGCAGTTCTCTGTACTCTCTTGAATTTCCCCAGATTTCCTAGGGGCATTATTTTGAACTCAGCTTTAAGAATTTCTTAGGTTTCCTCTTCTCTGTTACTGGGAATTACTCTGTTCATTTGCTGTTGCTTACTTAATCTGTCCCTCTGGGGGACTGTGGCTGTCTGTGCATCTCGTATGGCAGTCACCTTGTCTGGTTTTGCAGAATAGCTCAGTACTGTGGATGACTCACAGGTTGATGTTAGACATGGCACTTGACTTTGGCTTGGAATAGGGCATAAAGTTAGAGTTTGTTTGTTTATTGCTTTTTTTTTCTCTGTGTAGCCCTGGCTGTCCTGAAACTCACTCTGTAGACCAGGCTGGCTTCATAGAAATCCACCTGCCTCTGCCTCCTGAGTGCTGGGATTAAAGGCGTAAGCGGCCCCTGCCAGGCTGACGGTCAGAGTTTCTGTGAGTTCTTTAGCTGTAAGTATCTCATTGGCTTAGATTGTGTTTGTGGAGGTGGCAGTATGACCAGGCAAGGGATTCAGGCTGACAGGGAAATATGACCTTAGGACTTAGTGGGGCAAGCATCCATCACGGGACTTCAAGTGGCAGGCTCACTCTGTTGGTGGGGGACATATCCTCAGACCCTGTACTGCCAGTAGAGACAGCCATCAGTACACCAGAAGCATGGTAGCAGCAGATGATCTGAAGAACTGGGCAAGCTCCTTTCTAAGAGTTTACTCTCTTCACAGTTGGAGTTGAGAACTGGGCTTCATTATGACGCTTTCATACATATGTATCCTCTCTGCTCCATCTCTCCTCCTCACTCTGACCGGTTCTCTCCCCTTTCTGCTCTCATGTCGAATATACTTCCATATATGACAAAAACACACAGTAATTGTTTTTCCGCATCTGACTTATTTCATGTTACATAATAGTCCTCCAGTGCCATCTATTGTCCTATGAATGGCGTAGTCCCATTTTTCTTTACCCCCTAAAGACCTCCCACATTTCTCTGCATCACATTTTCTTTACCCACTCATGAGCTGGTGAGCATCCAGGCTGTGTATTTGGAGAAGTGTCTGTGCTATGCTGACTGAGATTCCTTCTAGTGTATACCCAGGCTCGGTAGCTGGGGCTAGAGCCTATCTACATTGATTCCCATGGTGGTAGCCCCTACCAGTTTGCACTCCCATAAGCCGTGAACTAGGACTTCTTTCCCCACACCCTGAACAACATTTATCACATGCTTATTAACAGTTGCATTTACTCTTTCGAGCACTGTCAATAGACAGTTTTCCCATTTATTGGTTAGGTGTTTGGGGGTTATTTGCTTTTTGGAGTATTTTGTAAATTCTAGACATTAACCTCCGCTGGATCTAGAGCTGCCAGAGACCTTTTCTGAGTCTGTAGAGTCTGCAGTTGTGTCTCCTACAAGCTCCGCTGTAGGTGGAGCCTCTATAGGGGGACCTGTGATCTCAAGGCCTGGAGCATGTGGGCATGTCTGGAGGCCCCTCAGGAATGAGCTCCGTTGTTGTGGAGCAATGAGGGATGTGTAGCATGAGGGACGTGTCCCCAGCATCTGTCATGGTGAGTGTTACTGGAGATAGCAGCTTCCAGCAGCAGCTGTGGAGCTGAGGGTCAGGACTAACAGAAATGTGTCTTTAGACTAGCTACATAGTGGCCAGAACTCTTGGGAGTTCTAGGGGATGTGTCTAGGGGATGTAACCAGAGCCTTGGGTTCCAGGGTGCAAGGGTTTTAGCCAAGTCTCAAGAGGTACACCTTAACTGTCCACTGTTACCAGGGCTCTGTTGTGCATGGGTGCTGGGATGTCAAGGCACAGGCTGGCTTTGTTCCCAGGTTTCAGCCTTTTGTGTGAGTGTGAGGAACTTCGGACTTTTTTTTTTTTTCTCTCTAGAACTTTTTGGGTTTTGATGCTCAGAATTTGGCCTCATTAACTCATTAATAGTATGCAAATAATTCTAAAATAAATTAGTAGGTATACAGCAATGGTTCTGACCCCATCATTCTCTTTATGGTTGAACTAGTTCTGTCGGGAACAGCCACCCCTCAATCAGATTTGCACTCCTTGTCTGCCTAATGGTGTGGTTGGCAAAAGAAAGGCAGAATCCATGCTTTCCTGGCCCATCCGACAGCTCTCTAAATAAAAGCGCTCTCCCAATGGCCCCAAAGCCTAAAAAATAACTGAACTCACGAATGCAAATATATTTTCTATGTTTTAATTGGTTGCAGTAATTTCTGTTACTGAGGTTTGAATTGTCCTATCTTTAACCAATCCTGAGTCCTTGGCTTTGATTCTGGTGTTCTTTTAGAGGTGACTGCTATCTGGTTTGGAAAAGAATTTCAGGTTTATCTAGAATCCTTCCCTTTCAGATTAGACTTGGCCATACCTCTGTGGAACCCAGGGCCTTGGTACTGGGAAATTATGCTTAGAAGATACAGTCTGGTCCTTAGCAGGGCAGAAAGCTACTACACCGATCATGATTTCCATGCCATTAGGTCACCTTTAGATCTGCGTTCAGTACCATTGGGTTTTTATTTAACCCCGGGGATCTTAGAGACACTGGAACAACAGTCAGAAAACTGCCCTCTGGAGCGCACAGCCCACAAATAAAATTTGGGGATGTAGTGGAAAACGCTAGATGATTTTTCCTGTTTCTTTTTTTTTTTTAAAAGATTTATTTTTTATTTATTTTATGTGTATGAGTACACTGTAGCTGTACAGATGGTCGTGAGCCATCCTGTGTGTGGTTGCTGGGAATTGGACTTAGAACCTTTGCCAGCCCCACTCGCTCCAGCCAGCTCGCTCAGGCGTAATTCACTGTAGCTGATCTCATTATGGGTGGTTGTGAGCTACCATGTGGTTGCTGGGATCGGAACTCAGGACCTTCGGAAGAACAGTCTCTTACCCGCTGAGCCATCTCGATAGCCCCCCTGTTTCTTTTTATTACTGCATTAATTGAGTCAGTCAGTTGTGGAGGGGCAGCGAGTGTGCATATGTATGTGGAGGTCAGAGGACTGCTTATGTGAGTTGTTTTCTCCTTCCACGTGGGTTCTGTGGATTGAACTCAGGTCATCAAGCTTGGCAGAGAGCTCCTTTACTCAGTGAGCCATCTTGCTGGGACATCTGAACTTCTTTTCAGTGTTAGGGTATATGAGAGCGGAGATGTCGGGCTATGGAGCACCGAAGTCCCTTGGAAGGGTTCTTTTTTGTGCTGGCAAAACCGGGGTGCGCAGACCCATTTGTTTTCAATGTTTACACTTTATAAATATGTATTGTGGAGGCCTTCCCTTTTCTGAAAGGAAATGGAGGAGCAGTGGATCTGGGGGAGAGGGGAGGTGGTGGAGGAGGTACTGGGAGGGTTGGAGGGAGGGGGCTGTGGCAAGGATGTATTGTAAATTATAAAATTAAAAGAAAAGAAATCATTTGGAGCTAAAAAAAACACCTATGTACCATAATTACATTGTTTTGAAATCAAGTCTAGAAAAGAGATCATTGAGTTGACAATAAAATCAGGATATCCACTTTCTCCAGTGTCCTTTGATGCGCTTACAGATCAAGGTGCTCAGCGTTCCCATGAAGATCTTTGAATACAGCCCCTGCACTTGGCACTTTGCCTGGGTTCTAGCCTCCCCATCTCTTACTTGGTCTCTTTACAGCAGATGCTGCCCCGCAGCCCCATACCCTGGGTTTTCTGCTGTGGAATGGGGTGGAGGTGAGTCTGATTCGGCTGATTTTCCTGATTTGTGATGTGATCTTTCCCTGACTTGGTGGTATCATTAAATGTCTTATTGGCTATCGCCTTATTGGCTATAAGATTTATTTATTTATTTTATGCATACGAGTACACACAGTAGCTGTACAGATAGCTGTGAGCCTTCATCTGGTTGTTGGGAATCGACTTTAGGACCTCTGCTCGCTCCAGTTGGCCCCACTCTCTCCCTCAGTCCCTGGTCGCGCCAATCCAAAGATTTATTTATTAGTATAAATAAGTACACTGTGGTTGTTTTCAGACGCATCAGAAGGGTGTGTTGTGAGCCACCATGTGATTGCTGGGATCGGAACTCAGGACCTTCGGAAGAGCAGTCAGTGCTCTTACCTGCTGAGCCATCTCGCCACCTTTCTATGGGATGTTCTGGGTCAGTTTTCCTTCCTTTTTCTGAGACAGCGTGTCCTTAGGGTTACCATTGCTGTGATGAAACGCCATGACCAAAGCAACCTGGGGAAGGCAGGGTTTACTCAGCGTATGCTTCCACATCCTTGTTCCTCCTCAAAGGACGTCAGGGCAGGAACCTGGAGGCAGGAACTGCTGCAGAGGCCATGGGGGGAGTGCTGCTTTCTGGACTGCATTTCATGGCTTGCTCAGCCTGTTTTCTTATAGAACCCAGTGCTGTAAGATCTTTGATCACACTGGGAACCCTAAGATTGTATTGTTTACTGGAAAAATCTGTTCCTAGTTGTGGTGTGGCTCAGCTTTAGCACACACCTTCAATCCCCCTGGCTGGAATACAGACACGCCCTTAGTACATACCTTTGATCCCAAACGATGAAGGTAAAGTTAGTTTGAAGGAGGAAGCATCCATGTTTGAAACTGATATCTAATTGAGTAGCAGACAAAGTGTGAGTCAGAGAAAGATTTGACAGAACAGGATATGCCCAACTCTCATGAGAAGAGAGAGGAAAGGGAAGCTACTTAAGAGAGAGCAGCACACACAGAGAAGGGTCAGTTTTACTGGGATAGTTATATAGAGACAGGGTGCTGAGAGACAACAAGCTAGACACAGGTGATGAAGAGAGAACAAGCCCTAGATTGAGAACAAGCTGGAAGATAAGAATAGATTGCCAATGTTAGTCTGAGGCAAAGCAGAGCAATTCGGGAGAAGCCGAGAGAAGCCAGATTGAATCAGTCAGGATACCTGAGTTGACCAGCCACCCAGAGTTCAGAAAGAGCTAGAAAGGGTGAACTTTTTCAACAGTAAGTCTTAGAGGCTGAGAACATTCTAGGTTTAGATAAGATTGTATAGAGGCTAGAAGCTTCCAGAACTAGGCCTAGGTTAGCAGACAAAGGCAATAAGTCTTGGAGACTACAATCACTTCAGGTGAATAAAAGATAATATTTACAACCCAGGAACGCCAGCCCAAGATGACCCCAACCACAATGGGTTGGGTCTTCTCACATTTATCACTAATTAAGAAAATGCCCTACAGGTTTGCCTGCAGCCTGTTCTTATGGAGGCATTTTTTAAATTGAGGTTCCCTCCTTTCAGATGACTTTAGCTTGCATTATATTGACATAAAACTATCCACTACACAAGGTCTCCTGATACAGCTTTGGCTAGCTTAGAGCTCGGTATGTGGGTCAGGATGGCCTTGAACTCACAGAGATCTGCCTGCCTCTGTCTCTTGAGGGATGGCTAAACTTTTCTTGATGTGAGGTAATTAAATGTCTTTATGACCATAGCACTGGGATTGAGAGATTCCGTTACCTGCAGCTGAACACTTTTGACTAGTAAACTATGAAACAGCAGACAATCCTAGAGTAAATGTATCTATTTTCCATTGCTACAACATAACATGTGGGTGACACGGACAGGAAAGGTTATTTAGCTAACAGCTTTTGAGGTTCAAGAGTATGCCATCAATATCTGCGTGAGCCTGGTGAGGGGCCCTTAGCTGTCATGGCAGAAGCCAGAGTGGGAAGGGTCAATGTGATCCTTTATTCCCAGACTCTCACAAATCTACCCAGATCTCATGACAACTACACAGTTTCCTACAGCTCCCTCACTGATCAACAGCCTATTTTTTTCAAGGTACCATCTCCCAACATAACTACACTGAGAACCAAGCCTCTAATAGAGGAAGGCTATGTGGGTGGGGAAACATACCATCTGAATCATAATGGTGCGTGCTTCTGCTTTTAGTGCTCCCGTGCAGTGCTCCTGTTCAGTGCTCCCACTCAGTGCTCCCACTCACCCTGCCCAGGTTTTATCCTCGTTAGGTTTCAGAACCAAGAAGACCTCCAGAAGGCCTACTCTAAGAACACCCCAGAAAGCTGGAGTGGCAACTCCCTCCCTTGGCACACGATTTGTCTGGTCTCTCCAGCTTTGGCACCAGTCTGTGGCAGAGTCAGGAGGGTTTTTACTCTCCTTTGTAGCGCTACACCCAAGTCCTAGAGATGTACCAGGCAAGGGACAGTTGCTCAATTAATACTTGAGAATAATATACATGTCATTTTAGCATCCCTACCCTGCCCTACCCAAAATAGGTTTAAAACAAAAACAAAAACTTGTGCAAGGAGGTAAAGTTCTCACAACACTCAGAAGTGGAGAAATTCAAAGTAGATTGCTGTCCCCTGCCGCACACCACCCACTATATACCTTCCTGGTATTAAAGAGTCATATAGGAATCAAGAAGCTAATTTTTAAAAAAAATTCTCTAAAATTCTGGTGGAGTTGATTGGCCAACAGAAAGATAAAATATGATTGATATAGTCAATGAAATGCTACTTATCTTTAAAAGAATGGAAATTCTGACCCAAGTCAACCATGAAAACATAAACACAATCCAGTTCCACTCATAGAAACTCACAGAGGCATCAGACTTGTGGAGACAGAAGGGGGGGGGGGTTGGGCTGGAGGAGGAACTTTTGAGAGATGGGTTGAATAAGTCCAGAGTTTCAGGATGAGGAAAGAGCTCTAGAAGTGAAGGCAGGGATGACCACACAGTATACCACACAGTATACCACACACACACAGTATACCACACAGAATACCACAGAACCACATGCTCACAACAGTTAAGATGAGGGGCCGACTGTCATGTAAATTTTGTCCTAACTCAGTCTTTATATGCCAGACACTGCATGGATATACAAAAGAGTATATGATATGAACGAACATCTGATTTAAACCTAGCTCCAAGATGAACCCCAGACGTCCACTTTTTTGCCTAAAGAAATAGTGTTTCTTTGAAGCCCTAAGCCCACCCTCAACTTCCTCCCCACACTACCCTCAAAAGTTCCCTCTTTAAACGTCAGGTGGGTCATTTCTACTTCCATCTACATTCTTCAGGCAGAGGATGATGCCAATACCATAATACCATGTCCTCTGCTGCTTCTTTCCTCCACGAAGATTTTGAGAGTGTTTTTCCTTTCCCTTCCTTCCTTCCTTCCTTCCTTCCTTCCTTCCTTCCTTCCTTCCTTCCTTCCTTCCTACCTTTCTTTCTTTCTTCCCTCCTCTCCTCCCTCCCTTGTTATCTGTTAAACTTATGCACATGCCATATTCTTGTGCTGTCTCATGTGTTTTACAGTTAAATATAAATATGTAAAGTGCTAACTGTGAAGACTGACACCTTTGGGGAAAAAAAAACTGCTTTGATAGCCTCTGGGTAGAGAAGCGTGACACCAGAGACAGAAGCCACTGTGCACAGGTTGACAAGTTGGATGGTAACACAGCTTAATGGGCTCATGGATAAAATGTATCTTAAGTGGAGCAGGGAACGGGACATAAAAACTAGAAATAAAGCAAGGGAGAACACATGTCCTACAAATCACTGATGGAAACCTTCCCCACCTCCACTCTAGTGTGTGCTGGCTCACTTAAGAAGGCTCATAAACGAATCATCCTTTCACCAAGGAATCCTACTTTTAGGAAACAACCAGAGTTGTGCCCTAAACTTCATATACAAGGCATCCTTCACAGTCACATCTGTAATCAGGAAAAAAAATGGAAGTGACCTAAATGTTAAGCAGCAGGGGACAGCTCCAAGCATCAAAGTACCTGAATTATTCTCCAGAGACTGATCTGTGAGAGCAGAACACAGGGTTGGAATTTAGAAAAAAAAAAAAAAGCAGACAATGCTCTAATAGATTGCATGCTGGGGGGCAGCATGGTGTAGCTGCTTTGACAAGCACTCTGACAGTCTCTTGGCAAGGCAAATATGCATATATTGCACAACCAGAAAAACTTAATTCTCAGTCCCTACCCCAATAGAAATAAAAGCGTCAGACCATGTGAGCCAGTGGCTAAGTGTTCCCTGCAGCTTTATTTACAAAAGCAAACAGGAAACAGGCCAAGTACTAGCAGCAGCAGAGTGAGTGGTGAGCATGCTGTAGCATGCCATGCTGTGGAATAGCACTCAGCCCTGAAAAGGAGGGACCTCTAGACTTGTCTCCTAAGGGCTGAGATGAAGCTTTTTGCAGAAGACAGTGGTCTCATTATGAAGTCTCTCACCCGGGACAAGTCAAGTTTGCCAGTGGGTAGGGATCCCGTGCAAATGGGCAGAAGGTGCCTCAGGGCGAAGAAGTGCTCCTTATCATGCCTGGGGTGATAATTCCACAGCTGCAAGTGTCGATTCAAATCTCTGTGGTGGAGACTTCTTGATAGGGGTATGGCTAGAGCACTCACCTCATGTACAAGAGTCCTTGGGTTCAATCCCCACCCCTGCCAAGAAAAAAACCCAAACCAAACCAAAAACCCAGCTAAGCTATGTTTTAAACAGTTTTAAAGTTAGTTATAAAATGACACGGTTAGTGGAGCTTCAATTGTGTGTGTGTGTGTGTGTGTGTGTGTGTGTGTGTGTGTGTGGTGTGTGATAACAAAGCCCACAGTTTTGATGATTGCTGGACCAGTCTGACCCTGTTGTAACTGACTCTCTGAGGCCTTTTCCACATGTTGACCCTCCCTTCCCTCTTGTGACTCAAATGGTTTCCACAGTGACCATCAACAAGGGAGATAGTGATGGAGGCAGTGTCTGGCCCTTCAACTGTCCTAGCCCGGAGTGCTTGCTATGAATTAAGTCACATGACCACACCTTAACAGCAGGAAGGCTGGGAGGTGCAGGAGAGATAGACAAACTGCTAATGCCGGCTCTTCCTTCTTTCATTCCCTTTTGGCTAATGCCCACTCTCCCATTTCCTCAAAATCATTTGTTTTGCTTACATCTGACCTAGCGCTCTCTCTCTCTCTCTCTCTCTCTCTCTCTCTCTCTCTCTCTCTCTCTCTCTCTAAACCTGTTTTTGCCCTCCTTTTGCAACAGCCTAGCCTGTGGGCTCCCTGGGTGACATCCATAAGACTCCTGTCTGCCCATAGCCTTCTGGGCTAAGAAAACAGGCTTCTGTCCTTTCTAGGTAGCCTAATAATACAACGGGTTGGGACCAGAGAGGCACCAGAATCACTTAGAATCTGTCTAGACATTCCAAATCCTGAGCCATTTGGGACACCCTCTCCAGGCACAGTCTGGCCACCCCATGAATCTACCAGTAGTCTGCTGTCCTGCTTTGGGGATGAAGCCACCTGCTGGCGTCTCCCAGAGCCTCCCTGTGGGTTCAAGGAGAGATTTTTTTTCTCTCCATTTTGTTTGTCCATCTTGCCCTATGGAGAGAAAGATTTCCTACTTTCCTCCAGCTGGTATCTTGTTTCTTAGATGGTCTAACTTAGTCCCATTTTAAGTTTCAAATCAGCATAACCCTGGGCATGGGAGCCACACTTCCGGTAGAACCCAAGGCTTCCTCTCCTCTCAGGTTGCTGGTTGCAGTAAATGCATCTCCAACACTCCCCCTCCTCCATCCTTCAATCTTGCCCGCTCAGTAACACCAAAGGCAGTCGGTGTGGAGCAGCAGGTGGGAGGCCACGCATTGAATCCCGGGCCTTTAGCCTGAGATACTGTCACCTACTGACAGGGTCTGCAGGCTTAAGGTTCCAAGTGCTTGAATTGCTGAACTCTCTCCCTGGAAGGAAACCAGAAGCTGCAGGGATGCTCCTGTTCCCACCCCCATCTTTGTCCTGGATTTTTAACTTACCGGGTCCCTTGTGATTCCTTTTAAATGTCTTCCTTACAAGACTTGCTGAATGCAGCTAAGAGCTCTAGGCACGAGTTTGCTCACTCCTCTCTGCCACCAGGGCTAGGAACTCAGGACAGACTGAGTTGAGTTGCCTTCTAGGTGATACATAGTTGTGGCGGACCTCAGCCACGCTAGGTCACTGTCCTGGCCAGCTCCACCGCAGTCAGGCTGAGGCTGTTACTGTGGGAATCCCCGATGGCAGTGTTTCTCGGCCTAGCTCATCTGTTTGTGTTGCGTTGTCTTTTGAGGTGCCCGGGTGGCACCCAGAGCCTTGCCACTGAAGGCCACTGAGCCACACCCCCTGAGGCCCCTACGTAAGCAACCCTAGAACAGGCTGTGTTAACAAAGTCACCTATGATTCGTATGGGAGAAGCTTGCTCTGTCCCTGCACAGTCCCCTACTGGACTGTGGATGGGAATCTAGGACTGAGGCTCTGGCTCCCTTCTCATCTGGCTCAACAACCCCCTTCCACCCTTGGGGTAGGAATACAGCTGTCTTACTGAGCAGTTGGACAGGCAAGGCGGAAGGCACCTACCTTCCTTGTAGTCTATGATATGGAAAAGTTGGTGTCCCTTCCTTCCTCTCTCTGGGGCCAAGATGCTAATTACGCATGAGCAGCTAGTGAAAAAACAAAAAACCAAAAAAACAAGTGATAGGAGCAATTAGAAGATGCCTGTGGCCTGAGCATCTCTAAAACAATATGTCCAACAGGTCTTATGTCTTCATTATGTTTTTTAAAAAGATTTTAAATATATGCTATATATGTGTGTGTACATGCACGTGTGTGCCTGAGTGTACGTATGTGCACCACAAGTGTGCAGATGCTTATGGAAGCCAGAGGAAGGTAGGACCCCCCCCCCCCGCCCCATAAACAGTTATAGGTGGCTGTGGGTGCTCGGAACAAAACTCCATCAAGAGCAGCAAGCATTCTTAACTTCTGCGCGATCTCTCTAGCTCCTTTAGTAGTGTTTCTGATGGTGTAACCCAAAGTGCTGGCAGAGTGTGTTATCAGCCCCAGTTCTAGGTGCATACTTCTCTTCATATTCCAGATGGCTTTGCCCCCAATTAAAACAACGTACTAACTTGCGGAATGGGGAGGTGTGGTTGTTGGTGTAGGTGCGGCCTTGTTGGAGGAAGTGTGTCATTGTGAGTGTGGGCTTTAAGACCCTTATGCCAACTGCCTGGAAGCTAGTCTTCTCCTAGCTGCCTTTGGACTAAGGGGTGGGATTCTCAGCCCCTCCAGCTCCATTTCTGCCTGGATGCTGCCATGCTCCCATACTGATGATAATGGACTGAACCGCTGAACCTCTAAGCCAGCCCCAATTAAATGTCCTTATAAGAGTTGCCTTGATCATGGTGTCTGTTCATAGCAGTAAAACCCTAATTAAGACAGCAGCCATATTGCAGTTTATCCATGGTGAGCACTGCCATCTTTCCCATTGATCCTCACGTTCTGAGCTCTTCTGACATGTCAGGCCTTCTGATCATTCTATTGACACCACAGAGAAAAACATAGCCATAGTTTCCTGAAAGGTTTGATGGAAGAAACAGGTCATCCAAGGTATTTGAAGTCAGTGGGAGGTCTGTTCTATCAGATGAAGCTTCATAATGTGCAGCATGGATGGGAAACAAATTTTAACATGCCTTTATAAATATCAGTGGCTGTGAGCAACAGGAGCTGTCTCTCAGTGAGCCCTTGTTGTTCCCTCGTGTGGTCTGTCAGCTCTGCTCCTAACAGCCATGTCACAGAGTAGGTGTGATTGTGGGTTTGGGATTAGAACTCAACTATGTTTGGCTTTTTGTAGCTGTCCCAGGCCAGCTGGCCTTGACTCCCAAGTGAGAAGTGACCTCAGGTTCCCACACTGAGATGTGTGGGCATGTTGGCTTGGTAGGCAGGTGTTGAGAAGAGGAGTAAAGGCTGAGCTGGACCTGATCAAAGCCTTCGACACATGAGAAAAGGTTGTCTAGATGTCACATCCAAGACTTCAGCCCAGACCTAAGTACAGGAGCAGGACCCTTCTGCTAGCCTCTCCTGGCCAGGGTATAGCTGAGCGCTTGTGGTCTCCCAGCCTTACTTTCCTGTCTGATGTGTTTGTTGTACTCCAGCTGCAATGAGATGAGGCACCCCTCCCCCAAGCTGCTCCTCATCAGCTCCCTTGGTAGCTTGAATGAGAAATATCCTCCATAGGCTCAGGTATTTGAACACTTGTCTCCCAGTAGGTGGCGCTGTTTGGGGAGGTTATGGGAGGGGCAGCCTTGCTGGAGGAGTTACATCACTGGCGGAAGCATTCTGCCTGACACGTGGTATGTTGCCTCTCTGCCATTATGGACCGAAATCCAGATGAGCTGTTCCTTCTCTAATTGCCTTGGTCATAGTGTTTTATCACAGCCATAGAGAAGTATTTAATATGCCTGGAGTGCCTGCAGCCTGCCCCAGATGGAGGTACAGGGCTGGGGACCAATGGCTGTGTCTGCAACAACAGGACCAGGATTGTTGGCTGGGCTCTTTTTTAAATTTCCATCCCTTAATTTTCATGATGGGATTCTAGGGTTAGATATGCATTAATCCTGTCTTGAAGGTGAGAAACTGAGGCAGAGAAGGGTGAGGTCATCTGTCTAAGCTTGCACAATGGGTCAAGGCGCAGCTCTGGAAACCCAGGTATGGTAGCGCATACCTAAAATCCCAACATTGTAGGCTGAGGTAGAATCGCCAGTTCCCCGGGCAGCCTAAACTACATAACGAGACTCTTGTCTCAAAGAAACAAAGTAAAGAAACACATATGTGGCTTTGGAAGGGTCCTAACACCAGTGGTCCTGCTCACATACACCAAGTTTTCCAGATTTGGGGGCTGGGACATGAGGCCATGGGCACCATGCCAGCAGCTGTCATCTGCTGTCTTGGAGCTGGGGAAACGGGAACAGTGAAGCTAGCCATGTGCCCAGAGTCACATAGTTTGTGAGTTTCAGTAGCAGGAAATGGCTGTAGCAGAACTCTGAAGACAAACATGCCCAAACATCCCAAACCCCAGAGCCAACCTGGGAAATGGGCTCCCAGTGACAGTCAGCCATCTTTCCCTTCTGAGGGGACAATCTCAGAAACATGCATCTCTGAGGTTCCCTCGGCCCTGGCCAGCAAAAGAGAAAGACGTTTGGGGGAGGTGGGCCTCTCTTGCCTGATTTAGGGGAGATGAGAGTAAATGTGTGCTCATCCCACACAGGGTGTCGACAACAGACCAAAGCAGCGATGTCACTCAGATCCTACCTGGTGAATCAGAGGCTTATTGGGGTCACTAACAGGGGTATGAGTGACGGGTCATGTTCGGGAGCAGAGATGACTCCAGTATCACTGAAAGGCCCATCCATCCTTCCTGAGAACTCCCATTCTTCCTCATCCCCCATCCCCCACTCCCTCCACCTCCAACCCTTCCCCCAGGCAGCTCTGTGGGTGAGGGGGTCTGCTCACCTAGGACTTGTTTTCTGTGACTCTGTAAGGCCAGCTTTCCTGGACTTATCTATTTTCCTGGTCTCATGATCCTCTTCTCAAGGAGGGCATGTCTCATTTTGGAGGAAGTCCCTAGGAAGCCAGGAAAGAGTGTCAGGAGGGTGCTTGCTGGTCCCTTGGAGGGGCTGTAGAAACCCAACCCTGTCTTACCTCCCAAGCCCTTACTGAGTGTTAACCTCAGCTCTCAGGCTCCAGGTCTGGGAGGCAGGAAGACAAATGCATGCTTGGCTGGGTACTCATCTCTCCAGCCAGCAAGCAGGAGGCTGGGGTTGGACTCTGTAGGTCTTGCTCTGGGGTCTCTGCACCCTAGGTCTGATATTGCTTAGGAAACTAAGGTCCAGGGAGTGGAAGGGACTTACCCTTTTTCCCGGCACTTGCACGAAAGAGCCATAATGAAATGACCAGTTGCATTGTTGAGGCCTATGCCTGGCCTACCTTCCTTCAGCCCACAGGAGCACTGGGGATAGTAATGGGCTTTCCCTCAGAGGGTCTGTTCAGAGAGCCGATGAAGTGGAGCAGCTCCTAGTGTGGGCAGGCGCTTAGACGAAGTAAAGGTGTCGTCGACTCAGGTGGCTGGGAACGTTTATGCTTCTGACAGTCCAGATGGCTGGGAGTGGCCTAGACGCTGAGCTGGGGACATGAGAAGGTGGCAGAGGCAGGCTGTAAGCTTCGAAAACTGGGTGCCCCTTGGGTGGGGAGGGCTGTTTGCCAGTGTCTTCCTTGGTTCTCATGGTCAGGCCACAGCGCTTGTAGCATGGGATGGTACTCGTGTGGCCTGGGGCAGGACCAGCTTTTTCTTGTGTTTTATGCCAGTCCCTCTCAGATGGGATGGCAAAGTGGGCCGGGGGGAGACGCCTCAGGTGGACATCAGCTGAGGGCTAGGACAACCACCCAGCTCGGTGACTTTTATTATTTACTTCTAAGCCAATATTGGGGAAACTGAGGCACAGTGAGGTCATGGATTTTGCCAAAAGCCAAGCAGCTAGGAAAGGACAGAGCTAGGATTTGAACACAGGCCTTCCAGCCACAGATGCTATGAAAGCGGCCATGAAATCATCAGCTGTTCAGGGACCTCCCTAACCCCTGACCTGTACCTCACTGGATCACACTTCCTGTTACGCCTCCCTGTCAGTTCACCTGCACCCCATCACGCATTCCCTTTGGCCAGCCAAGGGACTCATGGTGCTCATCCAAAAATAGCCTCTACTTGACCAGAGATCCAGGCCTCAGGCCAACTCAGGTGCCACTGGAGGCTCCCTATACCATGATCTTGGGAGCGCACAGGTTCTCCAGGTCCCTGCTGGGAACTCCTGTGGAACCTCACCTTGGCCTTGGGAGTGCACCTCGTGGGGTGGGAAGGGATATCGTACCCCCTACTTGAACTGCACCTCACCACCCACCTTCCCTCAGGCTCCAAAGCTTCTTCGGGGATTCAGCGTGCATCCTGACCCTCCCCCAGCATTCCTCGGGCCCTTCTCCTCCCTTTGATCTGTCTGCCTTGCTGCAGAAAGGAGCTATTCATAGCCAAGATGATGCAAAATTTATAAAGTGTGGCTGGCAAGGCTGAAACCGCCCCCGGCGCATGGCACGCGGGCCCCTGCCCCCACCCTGGAGGTTTGTTCACCATGGGGCGGGTGTGTGTGAGTGAATGAGCGTGGGAAAGTGAGTGGGTGTATAGGGGTCGAGTCACTTCACTGTTAGACTGCTGTGGCTATCATGGTCCCTGTGGGTCATCGTCCCCTTCCTTGTCCTTCCCCTCCTTTGTCCTGACTGGACTGGAGATGGGACTCGGGGCCTCTCACTTGTCACTTGGTGCTCTGCCTAATCTGTTTTTAGCCCTTGTTACTTTTTAATGGATTGATTAATTTTGTTGTCATTGGTCTCTGTTTTGAGACAGGGTCTCACATAGCCCAGGCTAGCTTCAGACATGTACAGCAGAAATTGGCCTGGAACTCACTTCCCTCCTGCCTCTACCTCCTCAGTGTTGGGATTGTGGGCGTGTGCCACCACACCTGGCTTCAGTGTGTTGTTTTGAAATGCATTTGCCTTGTGCAACGGCTACGGAGCTGAGTGACACAGCATGACCACATACACTTGTCTTTTTTTTTTTTTGGGGGGGGGGGTGAGGACACTGCTCACTCATTTCCAAGGCTGAATGATTCTGTCCTGCAGACAGACATGATATTCTCCTCGTGCCTCATCATGGATAGGCGGAGCTTGCTTTTGCCTTCTGGCTGCTGTACATGGCACTGTTGCCAAAGCTGGGGCCCGCATTTTCTCTGAATACTTGCTTCAATTCTCCTAAACAGAGACATTCAAATCCAGTTGTGGGTCATAGTCCCGATGCTATGAGGGCCTGCTTTCTTTCTGGTTGAAGCCTTGCAACAATCCTCAGAGATCCCACTGCCCCCTACCTCCACCGTGCTCCTTGGCCCTGGGTGTGCCTACCCCAGGGCTGCATCCACTGTATACTTCTCCCTACCTGTTAGCTGCCCTGTATTAGCTAAAGTTCCAGCCAAGGCCTGTGAGCCCCCAGACACAAGACACAGGTGGCAAGGTCAAGATCATAGTGAGTGGGGCTAGCCTAGTGGGTCACAGTCAAGTAGAAATGGAACCCCAGATCTGTCAGTCCCCCGAGTCCTAGGTTTTTGACTGAAGCTGTGTATCTTCAGTGGGGACCCACCTTCCACCTTCCACCTCCCACTTCTGCCCAAGAATGTCAAGCTACAGATGTATACAGCTCATTTTTCTGGAAACTAGTTTTCCTAGGAGATATGGGAAGGAAACAATCCTAGGTAGAACTCTGCTGATTACATATGCCTATATACACTTATATATGACCACATATACCTCTATATGCCTATGTATTAAAATATAGTCATAGGCTTATCTCTATCTATCTATCTATCTATCTATCTATCTATCTATATCTATATATCTCTATCTATCTATCTATCTATCTATCTATCTATCTATCTATCTATCTCTATACCTAAATCTATCTATCTATCTATCCATCCATCCATCTATCTCTATATCTATATCTATCTATATACCTATCTATCTCCCTGTCATCTTCTACACTTGATATCTAGTGGGTGTTTTAGCTAAGTTTTCTATAGCTATGATACAAATCATGACCAAAAGCAACTCAGAGAGGAAAGGGTTTTTTTTTTCCTTCATCTTACAACTCTCAAGTCACACTTCATTACTGATATAAGTCAGAGCAGTAACTCAAGGTAGGAAGCTGAAGCTGATGTCACAGAGAGGTACTGCTTACTGGCTTGCTCCCTATGGCTTGCTCAGCCTGTTTTCTTATACAGCTTAGGACTACCTGCCTGCGATTGGCACCACTCAGAGTAGTCTGGCCCTACCACAGCAGTCATTATCAAGAAAGTGGCACACAGGCTTGTCTGGAGGTCAGTCTGGTTGGGGAATATTCTCAACTGTAGTTCCCTCTTCCCAAATGATTCTAGCTTGTGTGAACTTGACAGATAAACACATCATTATCAAACCATAAACTTCCCTTTCTTGTTTGTCCCAAAGATCTTATATTAACATCACTAGCACAATATAAAATATTCCAACTTCAAAAAGTCCTATGGTCTTTAAAAATTCAAATATTTTAAAATATCCAAAGTCAGCCAGTGGCGGTGGCTCATGCCTTTAATCCCAGCACTAGGAAACCAGAAGCATGTGAATCTCTGAGTTCAAGGCCAGCTTGGTCTACAGAGTGAGTTCCAGGACTGCCAGAGCTACACAGAGAAACCTTGTCTCAAAAAACCCAAAAAACCAAAACAAACCAAAACAAACAAAAAAACAACCCAAAAACCTAAAAAACCAACCAAAACGACACAACAGCAAAAAAGCCCAAGCAACAACAAGAACAACAAGAAAAAAAAAAAAAAAACAAAAAAAACAAAATAAAAAAAAAAAAAACAGCAATAAAAAAAATTCTAAGTCTTTCTAAAATCCCCAAATCTTTCTGAAGCTCCTGACTTTCTTTAAAAGTTTAAAGTCTCTCAACTTTGGGTTTTTGTAAAAATCAAAATGACTCGCCCGGCAGTGGAGGCACACGCCTTTAATCCCAGCACTTGGGAGGCAGAGGCAGGTGGATTTCTGAGTTCGAGGCCAGCCTGGTTTACAGAGTGAGGTCCAGGACAGCCAGGGCTACAAAGAGAAACCCCGTCTCGAAAAACCAAAAAGAAAAAAAAAAAGAAAAAAAAAATCACACCCTTTCTACTCCAGGAGGGAAGAACCAGGGAGCGGTTGTAATTTAGTCAGAATAAAACCAAAGTCCACAGTGTAAAGCTCAGTGTCAGACTCTGGGACCCGTGCCGGATCCTCAGGGTTCCAGAGGCTAGAGACAGCCCCGATCCTCCAGCTCCGCCATACCCAGAACAACACAGCCTGTCTCAGGATCTGGCTGGCTCCATTCCACAGCCACTGCTGTGCTTGGCTGTCCTCCCATGGTGCTGGCATCTCTAAAATGCTGGGGCTTCTGCTGCAACTGGGCTGTACCTCCACAGAGCCTCTCCTGGGCTCTCTTCAGGGACACTGGCTGTCATATTGTGCCAGGCTTCAACTTCACCCCATGACCCCTTCAGTCCCGAAGCTTCTAACAGAACTGTGGCTGCACTTCTGCCAATGGCGTCTCCTGGTTTCTCATGGCTCCAAGCAAGCTTCAGCTGCTCTCCATGACCTCTTCATGCCTCCAAAACCAGTACTGCCTGGGAGGCCGTTACACGTGACCGAGTTTGGCTGCTAGCGTGTGGTATATATAGCCTTGGCCCTCTCTGGACCATAGCTTCTGTGTGCTGATCCTGAGGAAATGGTTTCCAGAAAAATCTTACCTCACTGCTACCTCTTATCAATCACAGATCACAGCTCTAGCTGAATAGAATCCATTGTCCCAGAAAAACAAAGGGTTTGCCCTGGTGGATCTGAGTTCCAAATATCATGTAAGCGGTCTGGATACAGTTGTTGCTTCCCTCTGAAACATCACAAGGAAGGCCTCCACTGTCTGCTCCGCTGTCAGTCTCATCTCAGTTCCCACAACATCTCTAGGTTTCTATTGTGTTAAAACACCACGACCAAAAGCACCTTGGGAAGGCAAGCGTTTAACTCATCTTAAAATTCTTGGATCACACTCCACCATCAAGGGAAATCAGGACAGGAACTCAAGGCAGGAACCTGGAGACAGGAATGGAAGCAGAGCCCATAGAGGGATGCTTCTTACTGGATTGCTCTTCATGGCTTACTCAAGCTTTTTCTTACAGAACTCATGACCACTCGTCCAAGGTTGGCACAACCCACAGTGCTCTGGGCCCTCCCACATAAATCATTAGTCAAAAAAAAAAAAAAAAAAAAAAAAAAAGTACTCCCCATGTTTGCCCCAGGCCAATCTAGTACAGATTTTCTTCTTCAATTACAATTCTCTCTTCCTAAATGATTCTAGCTTGTGTAATTTGATGTCAAACTAACCAACACAGCGGGCTTGGCTCACCGCCCCTGAACCTTTGAATCCTCAAAGCAACAGGAAAGATACCACTGGCCATGTCACCTGGGTGGCTAAGCAGCCCTTTGCCACTGCTGTAGACATGAAGCGGGACTGTGGTTTTGCTTCCCCACCCATCAGGGACCATGATTTCTCAGTCAGTGGTTAACCTTTCTATCACTTTCTAAACAGCTATATGTACTCAAAACTGTTCAGCAGACTGACTGGTATTGTTGGGATTCAGACCTGGGACCTGACAGCCGAGGTACATATTTAACATACCAAAGTGGAGATGGCCTCCCGTTTCTCCCAGCATCCCTCAATCCCTACCCGGCATACCCCATCCTCTACCCTAAACTTTCCAGCCCAGGGGCTGGACTTCCTTTCCCTCAAAGGCTTTTTCCTATATAATCCAGACACTTTGGCCTCTCTCTTCTTCTTCCCCTCTCTTTGTGTGAGCTCTTTTTCTCTTTCTCTTCCTCCTCTCCTCTGTCTTCCTCCCCATGGTGACTTCTCTGGCCTCCGTCCTTGGAACCAGTGAACCCGCCTGAGAGCTACTTCTCCCCAAAACTGTCTATATACTTTAATCTTTATACTCTACTCGGCTCATTTCACTGGTGGAGAAATAACTTATTAGGGTTGTCTTCTTGAGGACCCATTAAAAAAAAAAAACAGGAAAAATCTTGGGTGCATGAGACAGAAAAGCCTGGAATCCAGTGAAAGCCTTTCAGTAATAGGAATCAAGCATTCTAGCACAATTACCAACTTCTTAAGTTCTTCCTCTCCTCCAAGCCATCAAACTATATATTTTTTTTTTTCTAGAACTCTTACAGAAAACCCATTTATAGAAAAGACTGGAAAGCTTTTGTGCTACCCAGTAGCCTCCAGTTTTATCTTCTCAGATTATAAATGTTTCCATACAAGACATCTGTAGTCCTACCCTGTATTCTCATTTACAAAAAGAAAAGAGAGAAAGAATAAAAATCTCTTGGGGACTTTTAAGATATGAACTGAGAGCTACCAAAAGAGTGTATATAGGTAAAGCAAGGGTTTGGATGCATGTAGACTTTTTCAGTACTTTGGACTAGGAAAACTGTTGAGCTCTGTCAGCAGAGTTTAACAAGCCATCCTATAGGGGCTTAAAAGACAATAGTGCTGAGAGTAATATGGACTATGGAGGCCCAGTTCAAAATGTTGTATAGGGTAATAATATTAGCAACTGGGCTAGAGATACTTTGTAATATTTAACACAACTGCCTTTTGCCTGTGTCCTAAGAATTTGCCTGAGGGTAAATTGAAAACTATTGGGTTACTTTCATTGGCAGAAGAGATTTCAGGACACCCTAATCTTGACCCTATCTTGTGGTGATTAGTAATCTTTTAAATGTAGATTTATAGTCGAAAAAAACAAAACAAAACTGGTAGCTGGAGACAGGGAATAGATTTGGCTCACAAGAAAGAGACATGTATTGCAGTTGGCAAAGCTGGAGGATGGAGCCATCTAAACCTTCTTACACCGCACATGGAGTTATGGGATTTAGAGTTTTTCCTGCTGAGTTTTGGTCTTGTTTTGGTCCAGTATTTTTACACTATATTCCAATTTTCCCTTTTGGAATGGCAATGTATATTCTGTACCATTCTATGTTGGAAGTATATAATTTATTTTTTAATTTTGATTGTGTAGGAATTTACAGTTAAGAGATTACCTGGAGTCTCAGAAGAGACTTTGAATTTTTAATTAAAGAATGTTAAGACTATGAAAGATTATGGGGAGCTTTGAAGTTATGCTAAATGTACTTTGCATTATGATATGGCTATAGGCCTATGGGAACCAAGGAATGGAATGTGGTAGTTTGAATGAGAATAGCCTCCATAGGCTCATATGTTTGAATACTTAACTGGTAGTTGATGGAACTGTTTGGGAAGGAGTAAGAGGTGTGGCTTTGTTGGATGCGATGTGTCACTACTAGGGGTGGGCTTTGAAGTTTCAAAATCATATGCCGTTTCTAGTTAGCTCTCTCTGCTCGGATGGTTGGGTCCCAAAATGCAAGCTTTGAGCTCTTGCTCCAGTCCATACCTGCCTGCCTGTTGCCATACTCACCATCACGATGGTCATGGATTCTAATTCTCACTCCTCTGTAAGTTGCTTTGGTCATGGTATTTTATCAATACCATGTAATAGAAAGTAATGAAGACATGCCTATATTAAACTATTTTTAGTAAAATCTCCAACTCTTCTTCATCATACCTGCTAGTTCCAAAATTCTTCTTGGTATCAAAGCCATGAATCCTGGTTTTGTCTCTAAGAGACTAGTGGAACTCCTTGGGCTGCTGAGCTTGACACTATGGAACTGTCTCTGCTCCCTCACTATTCACACCCTGTCCTGGCAGACAATGGTAGCCCTCTTGGGAAATCTTAAGAGCCTTTAACGTTGGTTTTTGCAGCCAGCCACTGCACAGGTGAGGAAATTGAGAACTTAGTGACGTGTTGGGTCCCAGAGCTTTCCACCCAGTTTGTGCGGTATAGAGTTGGCCAGCCTACTTCACTCCCTTGGTCAGATCTCAAGTTGCCTTTAGACCCTGGGGCAGGCCCTGGTTTCAATAGCATTGTATTCTGTAGTGTTAGATTATTGCTATCCCCTAGAGTATATCCTAGATCCCGGAAGTACTGAATGACCCGATCAACAAATGTCAATCATCATCTGTACTCCAGACAGCCCAAGATGCCTTATGGTGGGCTGATGTCTTTAGTAGGAAGATAGATGATACAAAAATGCGAATCAGAAAGAAGTAGGCGATATGAAGAAGAACAAAGTAGGATAAACAAAAGAATGTGAGAGAAGATCTCAAAGAAGACCAGCTTGACCAGATACCTGAAAAAAGTAAGCACATGGGATTCTGGGAGATGAGCTTTCCCAGCAGAGATTGGCAATGCTCAGCTCCTTTGTGGGACCTGCTGGGTTTGGTCCAGTCAGTTTGCCTTTGGTGATGTAGCTGCAGGAGAATCTTACCTTTTCATGCAGTAAACAATGTTTTTGAGGGTGGGTAATAGCACCAGAGTAGGAGGGGCCTTTGGGGGTACCAGGTGGCAGCTTATATGATCTGGCCTGATGCTCTTGTCTCTGTTTCTGTGGCCTGGCTACTGATGTTAGAGCTCAGGAGGCTGCAGGTGGAATGGGTTGTAGACTTTGAGAAGGCTGTGGCCTATACATCCCTGGGCCCCCAACATTTGCCACAGGGGACAGCTGCCTCAAAGTTCTCCTCAAGTCACCCATCAACCACCCCTCATCTCGACTAGCCTTTCAGATCCTCACCAAGGTATGGCATCTGGACATCTACAAGATAGAGACATTCACATTTCCATCCACCATCTCTGGCTAAGGACCCCCCAGAGGGGATAGCTGTCTCCAGAGTGATAGAATACCATGTGGAATTGTTGTTAACCTGATCTCGCTACTCAACAAATCCAGCCCCTTGTGGCCAGCATGGATATGGACAAGGAAAATGATATCTGGGGCTGCAAAGGCTCCTTGGGCAATGGAGGCTCTGAAACCATGCCCCTCATAAAACGGATGTATGGATTTTTACCTCATCAGGATGGGACCTGAGCCATCTCAGAAGACAACCTGCCTCTTGCAGCTTTGGACTGGCTGCTATCCCAGCTTCCTTGAGATTGGTTATCATTCATTGCTTGTCCAGTTTTCCTCAGAGAAGACCCGGTCCTCACCTCCAATGGTACATAGCCATCTCTGGACCAGTAGAAGGTACAGAAGCCAAAGCTCACCCATAGGCTGCTGTGCCAGCAGAAGGATCCCATGAGGTGCTCCTAGTGCCTGAACCACAACTTTGTACCTGTAGCTGACACTTAGTGGCCTGGCTGGAGAGTGGCTATGCTGTAGCTCCATCTCTCCTTTGGTTAATGTAAAATCCAGGCAAAACGTCTTTTGAGAAAAAAAAAATCCAACATTCTGACACCTGTGGACTGTCCACTATGGAGGCGGTCTCTCTTCCTATACTTCCAACCCAAAGCCAGAGGGCAAGGGATACTGGAGAGTTAAATGGGAGGACTGAAGAATATCTGCAGGGAGGGAGGAGCACGGGGAGGCATCCATCTTCATTCCTGCCAGAACCCTGCCTATGGCTCATCCTTGCAGGGACCTTATGGGTGGTATAAATTCAAAACCAGGGCTTCTGTTGTCTGCAGGGTAAACCTCACACCTCTTGCCCTTCAATACTATAGTCTCAGGGACTTTAATTCATCTCTCCCCTCCTCACCCTTTCTTGAATGCCTGGCATCCTTCCTCACCTTCTCCAGTTTCAGCCTTTCCTGAAGCTCTGTTGTACCACCGGCGCTTACATTTGAACGGTCCACAAGAACACTTGTCACAGGGTGCAGTGGTATAGGTGCCAGATGCCTCCTGAACTGGGCATCCAGCCTATAGCAGGTGGATGCTGAGGGACTAGGTGAAATCTACCAAGCACCAGGAGTTGGTTTCTCAATGAACTCCATATCTCAGGCAAAACAGCCCAGATTCCTACACGTAAGACTGTAGGGAAAGGGCAAAGCCCCATGATGGCAGGCTGCAACATGACCCCGACACCATATGTAGCTACCAGTGTGTTTGTTTGTACTTCCAGAATGGGGAGCTGGGCTTTCTTTCTGTCAGAGGAGTGATGGAATAGAAGGTGACAGGACCAAGGCTGGTTTACTCTAATGTCCTCCCACTGCAGTGCCTCTCTATGGAGAGAAAATAGCTGGGGGAAGACACATGGATATTCCAAGCCCCACATGAGAGGCCCCAGCCTGAGGGCTGAGGAGTCTAGGTTACCTTCCACACCAGATCATGTCACTTCACATCATTGCACCAAGCCAAGATAGGGTCTTTTTGGAAATCCAGGGTGTCATGGAGGGCCAGCCCCTACTTTGAACATCCCTTTCAGTTGGTTCAACTGCAGGTCCTTTAGTGACTTCTCAGTATACATGACATCTGCCCATGAGGACCAAGCTCTCGGCTCTGAGGCTCCAAAAATGGTTAAGACCTGGGATGGTGAAGGATGAATGTTGACATCACCTCTGCAGTCTCTGGGCAGCCATATAGTCCTTCATTTCTTATTTCTTGCTCTCTTGAGAGCGTGGAGGAAAAGATGTGGTCCCCAGATCCAGACTCTTTTTCTAAAAGAATATTTTTGATGATCTCATGGATGTATCTTGATCATATCGTCTCCAAGCCTTCCATTTGATCTAGACTCCACCAGCATGCCCCTCCCACTTCATGCCCTCTTCTTTTCATTTTTATAACTCACTGGGTCCAGTTTCCACTGGACTGCATGCACACGGGTGTGGGGCTGTATCCCCTATGGCACTGTGAGCGCATCCACAAGAGCATGGGTCACCTACTAGTGGACACAATCACAAAAGAAAACACTCTCCTCCTCATTTCCCAGTAGCTCATTGTTGTGGAGTTCCTCAAGAGTCCCTCTCCTATCCATGCTGGACTGTTGACTGCCTCGATCTTGTGCAGCTACTCATATAATAAAGTTAATATGCTAGTCACTCACGGGCTCCTGCGTTTGGAAACCTTGTCACAGATGGTAGCACTGTTCAAGAAGGTTATAACAGGAAGTATGTCACTGGGGTCAGGGCATGAGGTTTTATAGCCTGACCCCATTTCCTGTTTCCTTTCTGCTTCCAGATTGTCAATGTAATATGAAGGGCAGGCTTCTTGCACCCACCGCAATGCCTGCTCCAGCATGGTGGACTGTATCCCCTATAGAACTGTGAGCTAAAGGAAATTTTTTCTCCTGAGTTTCTTTTGTAGGGTATTTTATCACTGCAACAGAAAAGTAACAGAGGCAGAAATTGGGACTAAGAAGGGGGATGTTGCCGTGATAAACAAGGCCGTGTTCCAAAACTGGGTTGGGAAGGACCGGAAGAGTTTGGAACTTCAGGTTAGAGAGCCTTTGAATGCTGTGAGCAGAGCTTAATGAGCTGTTCTGATGGGACTCTAGGAGACCAGAAGGCCAAGAAAAAGGTAGGCCTGGCTTATGAAGTGTGCTGGCTAGTTTTATGTCAGCTTGACACAAGGTAGAATCATTTGGAAGGAGGGAATCTCAGTTGAGAAAATACCTCCAGAAGATCCAGCTATAAAGGCATTTTCTTTTCTTTTCTTTCTTTCTTTCTTTCTTTCTTTCTTTCTTTCTTTCTTTCTTTCTTGATTTTTTGAGACTGGGTTTCTCTGTATAGCTCTGGCTGTCCTGGAACTCACTCTGTAGACCAGGCTGGCCTTGAACTCAGAAATCTGCCTGCCTCTACCTCTCAAGTGCTAGGATTAAAGGCATGCGCCACCACTGCCCGGCAGGCATTTTCTTAATTAGTTATTTATTGATGGAGGAGAGCCCAGTCCACTGTGGGTGCTGCCATCCCTGAGCTGGTGGTTCTGGGTTCTATAAGAAAGCAGGCTGAGACTGGAGAGATGACTCAGGCATTACAGGTTAAGATCACAACCAACAATCTAAGAAAGCAGATTGAGCAAGCCATGATGAGCAATTCAGTAAGCAGCACCTCTCCATAGCGTCTGTATTGGCTCCTGTATCAGGTTCCTGCCCTGTCGGAGTTCCTGCTCTAACTTCCTTCAGTGATAGACTATGATGTGGAAGTGTAAGCCAAATAAATCTTTTCCTCCCCAGCTTGCTTTTGGCTATGATAGTTTATCATAGCAACAGTAACCCTAACTAGGACATGAAGTTTCAGAGGAGGAACAAAGACTTTGTGGGTATCTCTGTCAGAGGCCAATCACTCAAGTTATATTCTGGCAACAACTCTGGCTGTATTCTATCCTTGTTCTGAGAGTTTGGCTGAAACTGAATCAAAAAGTAATGGAGTACTTTCTTTGATGGAGGAGATTAAAAAAAATAGTTTAACATTGCATCTGTAGTTACTGCTAATTCCTTTTATACAGGTCTACAATGAAAAAGAGCAACACACGAAACAGAACGAATGTATGTGTTAGAGAGGAAAAGCATGCCAGGATGCTTAAGATTGTGTCTGAGGCAAGTGATGGAAAAGAGGCTGTAGCAAGAGATCAACACCATCCAAGAGAACCCTCTTATTCTGATTGGAATAAGAGGAAAGATGCGGGCTGGTGAGGTGGCTCAGCAGATAAGAGCACTGACTGCTCTTTCGAAGGTCCTGAGTTCAAATCCCAGCAACCACATGATGGCTTACAACCACCAGTAATGAGATCTGATGCCCTCACAGCTACAGGGTACTTATAAATAATAATAAGTAAATCTTTAAAAAAAAAAGAGGAAAGATGCCCTGAGAGGCCAGGCCTCACCCACCTAAGCCTCCAACCCGTGAAAGAGCAGCTGTCTAAGGATGTCTTCACCAGCATCAGCAAATAGGGGCTGTTCTAGTTGTGGTCCAAAACTTCTATGCCAAGTTGATGGCAGAATTTGTCAGTTCCATCAGTGTGATACTGGTTTTGGCAGCATAAAAGACATTGAAGATTGAAGGCGTGGCGAGTTCTTCATCTTCTGTCTCAGGGAGCCAGACACCATGTGGTAGGGTTAGAGTCCTTATGTGGAGGCTGGGGAAGGCCATTCCAGGAGGCTGTGAAGGTAAGCTCCACAGTGTTGGAGATGCCAGAGTTGTGAGATGTTTGCCTAGTAGGGATGCATACAGTAATTAGAAACAGCCCAGTTCAGAGGCTTTGCAGGAGCTACAGGATATGGTGTTTGCTATGTGTCTCGGTCAGTGTTCTACTGCTGTGAACAGACACCATGACCAAGAAAACTCTTGTAAAATAAAGCATTTAATTAAAAGCTTGTTTACAGTTGCAGAGGTTTAGTCCTTATCATCATGGTGGGAAGTATGACGTCACAGTGGCGGAAATCATGTTGGAGAAGAAGGAGCTGAGAACTACATCCTAGTCTGCTGGCCCAGAGGGAAATTCTGGCCTTGCATTGGGCTTTTGAAACCTCGAAGCCACCCCCAATGACACATTTCTTCCAACAAGGCCACATCTCCTAATCCTTTCAAATACCACTCCCTGGTGGCCAAGAATTCAAGTCTATGAGCCTATGGGGATTATTTATATTCAAACCACCAAACCACGGTAGGTTTCAGTCTTGAAATGGTCTAATCTTCTCTTGCTATGTCTCTCTTCTTCCCTTTTGGAAAGGGAAGATGTGCTTTGTGTCCCTCCATGTTGGAAATATGTAACAGTAAAGAGACTGCCTTGGGTCTCAGAGGAGACTTTAGTCTTTAGAGCAGTGTTGAGACTGTTATAGAATGGGGGACTTTTGGAGTTGGTTTAAATATATTTTGCATCATGAGATGACCAAGAGCCTATGGAGCCAGGGACAGAGTGTTGTGGTTTGAGTGTGGAATGTCCTCCACTGGCTCATGCGTTTGGACACTTGGTCTCAGGATGGTGATGCTGTTTGGGGAGATAGAGAGACTTTTGGCAGGCAGAACTTTGCTAAAGGAAGTCTATCACTAGGGATGGACTTTGAGGCTTCAAAGCCTTGCTTTATTTCCTGCTCTTTCTTTCTTTCTGCCTGCTGATGCAGTATGAGCGGCTGACTTCATGCTCCAGCCGCCATGCCTTCCCTCTCATGATGGACTGCTCTCCTCTGGGACTGTAAGCAAAAATAAGTGTCTCTCCCTTAGATTGCTTTAGTTAGAGTATCTCCTCACAGACACAGAAAAACAAGAAGACATCATGGCTGCTTTGAGCTCGTAAGCAAGTGGTCACATCATCCCTGGAAAACAGCATTTTACGACAACCGATCGAATCTTCTGGTTCCTAAATTCTCCCTGCTCTTCTATGACGTTCCCGAGCCTTGGTGGGAAGATGATATGGGTGCTCCGTTTCAAGCTGAGTACTGACTTGCTCGCAGCAGTAGCCTTGACTGCTACCTACTGCAAAAGGAAGCTTTTATGATCAAGGTTGGTAATAGCACTGTCTTAGGAGAATAAACATAGTTATAAGACGGTTTAGCTAGAGAACAGTAGCAGCTTCCCTCCTAGGGCCTGTGACACCTTCAGCTGGGAGCTTTTTGTTCAATACCGGACATGAAGGCTTTCCTGTGGAGCAGGCTTCTAATCCAATCAGAAAGTAAGGGGACATCATGAGCATAGATGTTCCCAGCCACCTGAGTCGACGACACCTTTACTTCATCTAAGCGCCTGCCCACACTAGGAGCTGCTCCACTTCATCGGCTCTCTGAACAGATCCTCTGAGGGAAAGCCCATTACTATCCCCAGTGCTCCTGTGGGCTGAAGGAAGATAGGCCAGGCATAGGCCTCAACCATGCAACTGGTCATTTCAGTTATGGCTCTACCATGCAAGCACTGGCAGGTTGGTACTGTCGCATACAAAGTCCAATTCTAGATAAATCCACTGATGAGTTTTCTCCCTTAGAGGCCTATATATGAACTATGAAAACTAGCATCAGGGAGAGAGATTCTTGGTCAAGTTGAGAGTGATTTCTTGATGTCCTGTAGCCAAAGTGTATGTATCTCCAGCGATAAGGTCTTAGCATCTAATTATGATGGAAATCAAGGACACTGGCAATAGCCTGTGGTGTTTTGGGGGCTTCTGGTGATTCCTTGACCAGTAACTCCTTGGAAGGTACCCCATAATTGGCACTTGGACTTTCATTTAATAACCTAGGTCTCCTATGGGAAGCATTGTCCACACATGCAGGGCACCTCTATTCAAATCACTTTTAAACAATATTAACTTACAAAGCAGTCATTTTCAGCAGGCTCTCTCATGCCTCCTGCCATTTGTCTTTCTGATTACACCCACTGAGTATCGTGGTTTTCAGTTCCATTTCCCATACATTTCATACTTCTATTTTTCTTTATAGCTGAATGAAATTCCATTTTGCTCATGTACTACATTTTCATCATCATCCACTCCTCTGTTATTGAGCAACCAGACTGATTTCATTTCTTAACCACTATGAATAGAGCAGCAATGAACATGAATGTGCGGGTATCTCTGTTGTAGGGAACATTTATTTTTAAGGTTTTATTTATTTTATGCATATGAGTACACTGTAGCTGTCTTCAGACACACCAGAAAAGGGCATCAGATCCCATTACAGATGGTTGTGAGCCACCATGTCGTTGCTGGGATTTGAACTCAGGACCTCTGGAAGAGCAGTCAGTGCTCTTAACCACTGAGCCATCTCTCCAGCCTGGGAGCATTCTTTTGAGTATATGTTTAGGCATATATTTCAAGGTAGGTAGACTGGTTTTTTGTTTGTTTGTTTGTTTGTTTTTGAGACTAGGTTTCTTTGTGTAACCTTGGCTGCCCTGGAACTTGCCCTGTAGATCAGGATGGCCTCAAACTCACAAAGATCCGCCTACCTCTGCCTTCTGAATAAAGGTGTGTGCCACTACCACCTGGTTCAATTTTTATTTTTATTAACAATAAGGCTCTCCTTTCCTCATATCCTCACCAGCACCTGTTGCCATTCTTTTCTTTTTCTTTTTTTTGTTTTTGTTTTTTGTTTTGTTTGTTTGTTTGTTTTTCGAGACAGGGTTTTTCTGTGTAGCCCTGGCTGTCCTGGAACTCACTCTGTACACCAGGCTGGCCTCAAACTCAGAAATCCACCTGCTTCTGCCTCCCAAGTGCTGGGATGAAATGCATGTGCTACCACTGCTCAGTGCTGTTTCTTTTCTTGATGGTGGCCATTCTGAGTAGGGTGAAATGGAATCTCAAGGTGGATTTAATTTGCATTTTCCTTATGACAAATAATGTTGAACATACTCTAAAATAGAAGGTAGGGTATGGAGGTGCATGCCTTTATTCCCAGCATTGTGAAGCAGAGGCAGGTGGATCTCTATGAGTTCAAGGGCAGCTTGGTCTACATAGTGGGTTCCAGGACAGCCAGTGCTACATAATGAGAACCTGTCTCAAAAAACATATACATATACTGTGGTTGTTTGAATAAAAATGACCCCCTTAGGCACATAGATTTGAATGCTTGGTCACCAGGGAGTGGCATTATTTGAAAAATTAAGAGGTTAGACTTTGTTGGGGTAGGTGTGGTCTTGTTGGAGAAAATATGTCACTGGGAGTGGGGTTTGAGGTTTCAAGGGTCTAAGCCAGGCCTAGAGTCTCTGTCCTCCTGCTGTCTGTGGTTCCAGATGTAGAACTCTTCTACCATGTCTGCCTGTGTATAGTCACGTTCCCTGTCATGATGATAATGGACTAAACCTCTAAAACTGTAGCAAGCTTCAATTAAATACTTTCTTTAAAAGAGTTGCTATGGTCATGTCCTCTTGTCACAGCAATAGAACACTGATTAAGACACACACACACACATGCACGCACACATATGTATGTGTGTGTGTGTGTATTATATATATGCCATTCTTATTTCTTCTTTTGAGAACTGTGTTCAGTTCTATAGCCCATGTTTTGATAAGGTCGTTTATTTTATTGACACTTAGTCTCTTGAGTTCTTAGTATGTTCTAGATATCAATTCTGTTGGATGTATAATGGTAAAGATTTTCTGCCACTCCCTAGGCTGCTACTTTATTTGATGGACAGCTTCCACTGCTGACAGATGCTTTTTAATTTTACAAGATTCCATTTGTTGATTATTGATCTTATTTTCTGAATGATCAGAGTAAGACTAATTTCTCTCCTTCCTTCCTTCCTTCCTTTCTTTCTTTCCTTCTTTCTTTCTTTCTTTCTTTCTTTCTTTCTTTCTTTCTTTCTTTC
>JADRCD010204667.1:0-46763 GCA_019843815.1 Montemys delectorum | reverse complement strand
CTCTCGCTCTCGCTCTCGCTCTCGCTCTCGCTCTCGCTCTCGCTCTCTCGCTCTCTGCAAGTATCAGAGGCTCCATCAGAACTGGCGGCAAACCTGGGCGTGCCATCCATATAGTCTTAACTTTTAAGAAATGAAGGTGCAAAATTAAAAATGCCCAGGCAATGTGTGGCAGAACTGGAATATCTTCACAGAAGCCCGAGGGTCACTCGGCGATGCTTGCAAGGGAGATGGGAAAAGGATAATGGATGAGGATATGTTTTTAAAACAAACCTTTTTAAGAAAAAGCAGGGTGTGTGTGTGAGATTATGAACTAGTTTTATCCAGAGGTAAGGCATTGTTTCAGTGTGAAAAAGGAAAAAATAAGTGAGACAGGGCAAAAGGCAGGAAGAATTGGGGAGACATGTTATAGAAAGCAGAAGAAAAAAGAATGGAAAAGAAAACAGGCTCTGTACCTCCTCCCCCGCCCCCACTTCAGGTTTGTTTTTCCTTTTGAGGGGGCCAGGAAACGTCAGCAACCCACTGAGAAGGCAAAGAGAAACACAGTATGTTTTCCTAAGACATCTCGTCAAAGAAAATAAGTACTTCAAATAACCTAATTAAAAAATGGGGTACAGAGCTAAACAGAGATCTATCAACAGAGGAATCTCCAATGGCCAAAAGCACTCAAAGAAATGTTCAATGTCCTTAGTCAACAGGGAAGCGCAAAGCAAAACGACTTTGAGATTCCACCTCACACCCATCAGAATGGCTAAGATGAAAAACTAAAGGGACAGCACATGCTGGTGAGGATGTGGAGCAAGGAGAATGCTCCTCCATTGCTGGTGAGAGTGCAAACTGGTGGTTTCTGAGAAAACTGGGAACAGTGCTACCTCAAAACCCAGCTATACCACTCCTGGGCATATACCCAAAAGACGCTCCACTATACCACGGAGACACTTGCTCAAATATGTTCATAGGAGCCATATTTATTTATAATAGCCAGAAACTGGAAATAACCTAAATGTCCCTCAACTGAAGAATGGATAAAGAAAATGTGGTACATTTATCTACACAATGGAACACTAATCGGCTATTAAAACAAAGACACCATGAATTTTGCAAGCAAATGGACAGAACTTGAGAATATCATTCTGAGTGAGGTAACCCAGAGCCAGAAAGACATGAAGGGTATGTACTCACTTATAAGTGGACATTAGCCATAAAGTGCAGTACAACCTTGCTACAATCCGCAGACCTAAAGAAACTGGGTAATAAGGTCCCAAGGGAGCTTATTCAGGGAAAACTGAACAGTCATTGGAGGTGGATGGAGAGAGGGAACTGGGTAGGAGAGGAGCTGGAAGCAGAAAGGGGAATGGCGATCGGGTGTGGGAAGAAAGGGGGCTGGAGAGAGCTGGAAGTGAGAATGCAAATCCGAGGGGGTGGGGGGAGAGGGAATCTCTGGTGATTAGCTGGAGGTTTCATCCATGGATGGAGGCAGATGTAAAGACCCACAGCCAAACAGTAGGAGAAATCTGAGGAGTCTTGTGGAAGAGTAGGGGATGGAAGTGAGCAAGTCAGAGGGGTCAAGGGCACAAGAAGACCCACAGACTCAACTAACCTGGGACCATGTAGACTCAGAGCCTAGGCCACCAACCTGGGGGCACGCAGGAGCTGGACCTAGACCCCCTACACATTTGTAGCAAATGTGCAGATTGGTCTTCATGAGGGACCCCTAATAAGTAGAGCAGGAGTTGTTTCTGTCTCTGTTCCCTGCCATTGGAACCCCTTCTCCTAACTGAACTGCTTGGTTGGGCCTCAGTGGGAGAGGATGCACCTAGTCCTATTAGGACTAGATGCCCCAGGGTGAGGTGGTACCCAAGTGGGGCTCTCCTTCTCTGAGGAGATAAGGAGGGCCAGTGGGGAGAGGGATTTGTAAGGGTGGGACTGAGAAGAGAGAAGGGATGGGGGCTATGATAGGAATATATATAAAATGAATTAAAAAATAAAGAGAAATGAAAAGAAAGAAAGAAAATAAATACTACTCACTTAGGACCAAAATAATAAAATGACATGGCCTGACGTTTCCAGTCCAGGTATTCCACAGCCAATCCAAACACCACCCCTCAGAACTCCACTTTACGACAACTTTATTTACAACAGAAGATTCATTACATTTTAAACCTGGTTGTAAACTACATTCTTTAAACAATGTTACCCAAAATAAATTATTGCTAATATCTTACTTTAAAAAAAAAAAAAAAGAAAGAAAGAGCTCACAGTGGTCTTTCATCCAGATGGAGTTTCATCCAAGCACTAACTAAGCTAGACCCTGCTTAGCTTCCAAGATCAGATGAGATTGGGCCCATTCAGAGGTATCTTACATTTTAAAGATAGATTTTAGCTTACAATTGTCAAGGTATGAGAACCAGTACCTGAATATGTGGGCTTTCTCTACCATAAAAAAACAAACCTATAAATTAAAATGAGAAGTTTTTTTCCTCCCACCCAAGTTTCTAATCCTAGCCTGCATAGGAGTTAAAAAGAAAACAAAATTGCAATTTAAAAATGTGTTACTACTTACAGGTATGGCTAATGAAGTTGAAACTTTTCTACACTGGTAATATTAAAGTCCTGTCTTCAAAAATTACAGGTTTTGGACTGGGCGGTGGTGGTGCACGCCTTTAATCCCAGCACTTGGGAGGCAGAGGCAGGTGGATTTCTGAGTTCGAGGCCAGCTTGCTCTACAAAGTGAGTTCCAGGACAGCCAGGGCTATACAGAGAAACCCTGTCTCGGAAAAAAAAAAGACAGACAGACAGACAGACAGACAGACAGGGAGGGAGGAAGGAAAAAAGAAAGGAAGGAAGAGGCTAGAGAGATGACTCAAAGGTTATAAGAGGCTGTCTGCTCTTCCAGAGGACCTTGGTTTGATTTCTAGTACCCATATTGTGTCTCATAACTGTCTATAACTATAGTTTCAGAGAATCCTATGCCAACTTCTGGCCTCTACCAGTACCAGGCACACATGTGGTGCACAGCCATACAGGCAGAAAAATACCAATACAAATAGGATAATAAAATAGTTTTTAAAGATAAATGGTAGTGTTTATGTTTAAATTCATCTATATACATGGCTATATGAATATAAGGATTATCTACATGTGCTTACATTTTTATATTGTATATGAAACATAGAATGACCCAGAAGATGAATAAGTTAAATTATTCCAATTATTTCCTAGTTCATAATGTAACTAGAATGTAATGGCAATTTTGGAGTTTTGGTTTCTTTGAAAAACACAAAAATATTATCAGAATATATTTTTGTTTTACTGCCATGTGTGGGATATGGAGCTGCTTCAGCTGCAAGAATGGAACCAATAAATGAGGCAGACTAAAGTCTCATGCAATAGACAACTTTATTCAGAGCATCAGACAGTTTTTACTCTGAGGGTTAAGAGGAGTCGCATGAGTAACTTGTACAATCACAAGGACAAGCCACATTTGGTGGGCAAGCCACTCGTGGCAAAAACGTTTTTCTGTAAACACATAAACAAATAACAGTAGACAGTTGTAATGAATACTCTTAAATAAACTCACTTCTGTCTGTTATACCTAGGAGGAACACAAAAACACTCTCCAATATCAATTTTGCATTTTTGAGGAAACTGGGGTCATATACTATTCTTGTCTTGTTTTCTTGGAGCTTTCTCGAAAGCACTCAGAAGTCTCACTGACTCCATTCTTATGTTCCAACAACACCACCTGGAACTCCAGATCCAGGGACTGAAGCCCTCTTCTGGAGTCCATGGGCATCTGCTCATACATGCACACTTACTCTAATATTTTAAAATAAAATACATCTCTATAAATATGGAGCCATTTTATTGAGAAATGTTTTCTAAATTCTGTAAAAAATAAGACAAAAAGGAATGACCAACTTAAAAAAAAGGTATTTAAAATTATGGAAATATGATATAATTTTAGAACAAGAATATTAAAGCAAAAAGGGAACTGCTTTCAAAGGAGAAAGGAGGTTCATTGTTCTGATGTAAAGAACTGCTCTAAAGTAGGCATAAAAAAAGAAGTAAATGGGGGCTGGAGAGATGGCTAGGTGTTTAAGAGCACTGGCTGCTCTTCCAGAGGTCCTGAGTTCAATTCCCTGCAACCACATGGTGGCTCACAACCATCTGTAATGGGATCTGATGCTCTCTTCTGGTGTGTGTGAAGACAGCCACAGTGTACTCATAAGTAAAACAAATAAATAAATCTAAAAACAAAAAAAAAAGTAAGAGAAAGTGGGTCCTCAAATATGGCCCAATGGCCTCCTCAGTTTGAACCCTGGAACTCACATAAACATGGAAGGAAAGAACTGACTCCAAACAGTTGGCCTCCAACCTCTACTAAGAGACCATGGCATACATGTGCTTGAAGTATCTAGCACACACATAACAAGAAAAAAATTTTTAAGCTGTGAGTGCAGCCAGGTGGCAGTGTCACACACCTTTAATCCCAGCACTCAAGAGACAGAGGCAGGTAGGCAGATTGAGGCCAAGATGGTCTACAGAGCTAGTGCTAGGACAGCCAGGGCTACACAGAGAAACCCTGTCTCCAAACAAACAAAGCAGTGAGAGCAAAGCTAGAAAGCTTAATGGTGTCATAAAGAGTCAAAGTGAGTTATTGAAAATATCTGTAGGAGATAAAACTTGAATTTGGGGTATGTGATAAAATTGGCAATCATTAGATGCTTATGTTGCCAACCAATCCTGATCACACATTAAGAAAAACTAAAAACAAAGACAGTGAAAATCTATACACTCCAAATTCTGGAGTCCTTAACAGTAGTTAAAATAAAGACAGTGTAACAATTGCAGGGAGTGTTTATTATACACAAGAATAAACCTGGTTGGCATCCTCAGCTCTGGGAAATAATTTGGACAGATTAATACCTTCCTTTCAGAGAAACTCAGATTTTTAGCCTTAACACTTGGTGGAGACATAAAATATTTTTCTAGGCAGATTTTCCTAAAATTTGTCCTCTTTCCTCTAGTTCACTGATTCACTCTCAGCCTGAACCAGCACATTCCAGTCCTTACTGTAATCCTAAACACAGATGACCTCAGAGAAAACTGTGCTAATCTGAGAGCTAACTGTGGCATCTTGATCACATCAGGCTCGCCTATGTTTTGTCTATTCCTGTTTATCCTGGTCTAAGAACAGCTTTCTTTTTCTTTCTTTCTTTCTTTCTTTCTTTCTTTCTTTCTTTTTTTTTTAAAAGATTTTATTTATTATTATACATAAGTACACTGTAGCTGTCTTTAGACACACCAGAAGAGGGCATCAGATCTCATGATGGGTGGTTGTGAGCCACCACGTGGTTGCTGGGATTTGAACTTGTGACCTTCGGAAGAGCAGTCGGTGCTCTTACCCACTGAGCCATCTCTCCAGCCCAGCTTTCTTCCAGAACAGCTTTCTTTAGCCCAACCCTAAGAGAAGCTTGTGAGCCCAACACATAGGGCTTTCCCCTTTCACAATACATTCACAATATTGTCATGGCTTACCTCCACCAGGACTTCCATTTTCAAACAATATTTAGAAACAAACCAAATCAATTACAATTATGACAGAGGTCAACCCTGTCCATCCCAGGTATATGGCTCTCCCTTTCTGTGAGTCTGACAATGTCAGGAGGACTTGGAAAGTCAGGGAACCGATGCCAGTCCTAAGAATCCTTAGCCTAAGGACACAGGTCAGTGAATTTGGATGAGGATTCTCTTGAATCTGCATCCTGGTTAGCTTTAACTGTCAACCTAACACACTCTACAGTTATCCGAGAACGGCATCTCAACTGAGAAATTGTCTGGATCAGATTAGCATGTGGGTGTGTCTGCGGAGGATTGAATAGGTCATTGATGTAGGAGAGCTCAGTCTACTGTGAAAGGAACCCTCCCTAGGCAGGTGGTCCTGGGCTGTATAAGAAAGCTAACTTAGCATGAGTTTATAAGTAAGCCAGCAAGTAGCAGTCCTCCATGACGTCTGCTTCAAGTGCTTGCCTGAGCTTCTCCTCCGAATTCCTTCAATGATGGACTGTGACCTGAAAATAGAAGCCAAAAGAACCCTTTCCCCGGAGCCACGCTGCTTTCAGTCAGTATGTTACTAGAATGAAACGAGAACAACCGGCAAGGCTCACTGGAAAAGCGGGTGCCAGCCACTGAGATGAATGAGACATGTGACAAGGAAATGAGGAGAAACTGCTTGCAGTTAGTTTATGCTGCAGATTATGCCAAGCCTAGAATGGCTCCATTGGGTTAAGCAACAACTTTAATCTGATTTACTCAAATTTTAAGCATAAGAGCCCAGAGAGGGCAAAGAGCTACTGTCTGCTAGCACTCCAGGAGGCACAATATGACAGCAATAAACAACTCCTGAAAACATACCAAGTTTTATCAAAAATACTAGATACATGAGCTTACCAACTGCATTATATGCAACTCCCTCACCTGAACTTATAGAAGGAGCACCCCAAAACCAGAGCGTGGCACACAGGCAGTGATCACAGGGTCAGCTATCCAGAGATGGGGACTAACCACAGGCAAGAACTCCTGCCTTTGTCCTCGGTTTCAGCGCGGGTTCTCCAGCCAGCTGATTGATGAGAATTATTCGACCCCCAACAGTCCTCTCTTTGTCCCTGTATTAGCTCCAATGCCTGGACCTCAGTAAAGCTTTGTGCGCTTTCAAGCCTATCTAACACTTTTTTAGCCATTATGCAACCTGTGCGTTGGTTTATTGTTGTGTGAAATGTTAATATATGGCTTAATATTAGTGATTAGGATTAGAATAAAAGACCAGTGGCTGCCCACGGCCAGAGAGTAAGCAAAATCGGGCTTACTTGGAAAACTGTAGTCAAGGGAAAAGAATTTATTGCTATTTAATAAATCGTGACAGTGTAAAAAGACTCATGTCTCTATGTTTCAGAATAACATGCACAGGACTCGGGGGTCGACACGCCTCTTACTTCCTCTGCTGTACGAACCCCCAACCCGCGTACCTAGTCTCCACCACCCTCTGCCAACATCACCCCAGACTGCACAGACCCAGCACTGCGAGAGCCCAGATACATCCGCTTCACTGAGCGCTCAGCAAGAGACAGGACAGCAGCTCTGGAACAGCTCCACCCGGAGGATCCCGCTCTGGGATTCATCAGAGTCAGGGGAGACTCCTCTGCAGACGACCGCTGTACCCCACTACCACACTCGCCGGCACGAACCATTTCCAGCGACATGATGTCCTGGTGTCCTCTTGTGGTTCCTGCAGTCAGTGGAGGTGAGGCCGAAATGGAGAGAGACCTGGAGATTCCCTCTAACAGATGCTAAGAATCCAGATCCAAAATAAGGCGGGGACCAAAAGGGATGTCTCAGTGATACGTAGCGGCCATCTTCCTAATGCCTGGGTGTTTCATTGGATATGCATCCTGAAACACCTTGCCTGGTTGGCCATCAATCCACAGACCCGCCTCCTAAAGCTAAAGTGACTGGAGGAGCACACCCACCTACCACAGTGAGATTCAAATTAGAAATTTTAAGGTACAAGCCTACCCAGATAGCATAGAGTACTTTCCTAGATCCTCACTGGCCCCACTAGTGGGAAAGGGCAGAAGCAGAGCCCTGTCCCAGCTTTCCTGATTGGACACTTGCTCACAGGGCAATTCTTGCTTCCTCCCCTTTCTGATGGAGTTACAGATGTACAGAAGGAATTCCGGACTCAGTGTCCATGGAAATAACCCGTCGCAGCATAGAAGATAAAAGACATACCAGGTCTGGAATAGGAGAAAGAGAGGGAGGGAGGGAGAGAGGCCACCCATATTCAGTCAATAGCATAGAAAACATATATGAAGGAATGAAATTATTGAAGGCATAGAGAAAATGGAATTTATAGAAAGAAAGGTCAAATATGCTAGCAAAAACCTCACACTTTAACAAGGACCCAGTGCTTAACTTGACCCAGGACTTCTGGTGTGTTCTACAAGCACACTATTACCTGACTCCAAATAGCCAATGTTTAGAGACAGGAGATGCTATACAGTTCAGCTTGTCCAGTCCAATATATACAAGAGTCAGATTTAAGAGAGACACTGAGTCAGATTGTTCTTGGCGGCTGTTACTAAACTCGACGTCACAGTCTTTATCTGAAGCCACTTTCAGCCACCCAACCTCGTGAAGACAAACATGCAAATAGGGAAAACCAGAAAAAAGAGATTTGTGCAATGTGGCTATGTTGGGAAGAGGAGCAAAAAGACCCAGGGACCCCCACTAGTCTATCTAGGGGTTACTAAAGTGAGACTGAAATTTAAGTAGATGCCCAGGGCATCCTAAGCAGTCCAGGATGAGGGGTGACCCCACCTATTACTGGACTGTCACCAGCTCTGTGAGGTTGTCCATCGCTTTCCTCGAGAAGTGTTTTGGAGAGAAGAGCATCAGCTCTGTCTGGCCCTGGGGTTTCCTTCTCCCAATACCAGCTTCCCAGAGAAATTCCAATTTCTTGGGATTCATTTTTTTCATATTGTTAATGCTAAAGCATCTTTTAAGAAAACATTCATTTCTGTCAGGTTAATTCCAAACAGAGCATGGGGCCTAAAAGGGAAGGAAATAAAGAGAGTACTCAGAAAGAGCAAAGGGGTCTATTTTAAGGCTTTTGGGGGAAGAGGTGATCCTGCACTTGGAGGGAGAAGTCTTTTGATGTGTGACTTGGAGGGAAGAAAGATGGTTGATGCAAATCCACTATACAGGATATGCCATTCAAAGTCCTTAGAGGTTTAGGATCTGGTTGCCCAGGGAGTCTGATAATTTCTTTTATGGGAGTGTTAGATTTCAGCTAGGGGTTAATCGGACCACATTTTCTGCAGTATTTCAGGCACCCTACTGAGATGTCTGTGACTTTCCAACAGGTTCTCTGGAAAAAAAGTGCTAAATCCTACAGACAAGGTAACTCTCCCCCATCTCAGGTGGCTTATTTTCTTAGAGCTGATTCTGAGATACCTCATGTTGCAGGGAGGGTTAGGAGTTAGGGTTAGGGGTTAGGGTTATGGTTATGGTTAGGGTTATGGTTATGGTTATGGTTATGGTTAGGGTTAGAGTTGGGTTAGGGTTGGGGTTAGGGTTAGGGTTATGGTTAGGGTTAGGGTTATGGTTATGGTTATGGTTATGGTTAGGGTTGGGTTAGAGTTAGGGTTAGGGTTATGGTTAGGTTTGGGTAAGGGTTTGTATTCATTAGTTAGGGTTAGAGTTATGGTTTGTTCTCATTTAAGCAAGAAGCCTACTCAACTCCTTTGTGTGAGTGAGAATCATAGCTTGGTTCTTATCAAGCAAGCCTCACTAGTATGTAGTATTTCAGTGTCAACATTGAAGTTAGATTGAGGTGGCTTCAGACAGTTGTGACTTCAAAGATATCTAGACAGATCTAAAAATATCGATGTCACATAAGTTATCTTTGAGATGACTATCTTCCCACTCAATTGCTACAACAGACTTCTACCCCTCTCAGCAATGTGCCAAGGCAAAAAGTGCAATGCTCATTTCAAAGGGGATACGATATAATTTATTCTGGAGGCAAATGAGTGACCATTGGCCTGGAAATAGACTCACGTTACCCCAGTAGTATGTTCCAATGTGGTAACCGGATTCTAGTGTTTTATAGAAACAAAGTTAAGAAAGTCAAGAGGACTACGTTGGAATATATTGATGGAAACATCAGATAGGTAGATTACAGAAAATAGGGAAATCTAGGACTACCTGACCACATGCTTAGCTATTTGGTTGGTAGAAGCTTGTAGTGTGTTAAATTAATATACTTGAAAAGATTTTACCTCATAGTCACAAGGATATTAGGTCAGACACGGAAGCAGGCAAAAAATAGCTAGTAAGACAGCTAAAGATATCCTAAGACAAATTATAATTAAGCTTTGGACCTGCAACTTTCCACCTCTCCAGTCATTGAACCTATAGTTACTTTTATAAAACATTTAAAGTTCATTGTGGAGTCTTTTCTTCTTTTGAATTGGGTAAAGATTTTTGAGGAAAGGTCTCACTACACAGGCCTTGCTGGCCTGAACTTGTATGTAGACTAGACTAGTCTCTAATTCAGAGACTTACTGTGCCTACTTACCTGTGCCTACACAGTACTGGCATTAAAGGCATTCACCACCAGGCCCAGAAAAAATGTGTATAATTATTAATATATATTATTATGTTATATAAGGAATGTATTCTACTATATTGATATATTAGACGCTAATTATGAGATTTAGATTAATATGCACTGTATATTATCTGTAACAATATACTATAATTATGTGAGTATGTGTATATATACATATATACATGTGTGTAAATATATGTGTGTGTATATATATATACACACACATATACATACATATGTCAAGTAGGTACCTCATTCATTTGTCCTGGGTTATATATATATATATATATGCAGCACCGACGACCCTGACCAGCAGGGAAGAAGGACCAACACACCATGTCCTTCCATCAACAGTTTACTCAGGAATGTCTTGCACAGCGGTTCCAGCAGAGTGGCCCCGAGCCCCACCAGGAGTCTGACTATATACCTTTCGTAGGACTGCCCATGAGCCCATACCACGCTTCACACAGTCATAGGCTACTAGGCACTGACGTAGAATCAGGCCACTGATGGGCACGCCCCCGGGGCCAAATAAGGACTTGTTTACTCCACAGCTCCAGCTTGGCCAGCGCCATCTTTAAGGCACAGCAGCAGTGCACCACATATACATACATACATACACACACACACACACACACACACACACACACACACATATATATACATATATGTGTGTGTATATACATATATATATCCCAGAACAAATGAATGAGGTGCCTACTTAACACATCAAAGCAGCCATTGGCTTCCAGGCTCTCCCTGTATTCCTCAATCCCTACCATTACAGGATCCTCCTGGCTGGCATATTTCAGATGTCTGTAGCCCAGGGGAGGGACTGCCCTTTTCCTTCATGCCCTTTATATCATCATCCAGCCATTTTGGTCATCTGTCCTCTTTGAGCCTCTTAGCTGCTACACCTGGTTCTTTTACTAACCCTCTCCTTCTCTCCTAACATGGCGTAGCTCATGGTCATGTTCACTCAGGACTCTCCCAGATGTCTATGCCTCTTGCTACACTCTTTCACATATCTATAAAAAAATCTTTTCCCTCCACCATACCCAGCAGCAGTCATGGCCTTCCCACCCCCTTTTCATTCATCTGGTGTCTATTTTTATTTTTAAAGATTTTATTTATTTATTTTATATATATGATGAGTACACTGTAGCTGTCTTCAGACACTCCAGAAGAGGACATCAGATCCAATTACAGATGGTTGTGAGCCACCATGTGGTTGCTGGGAATTGAACTCAGAACCTCTGAAAGAGCAGTTAGTGCTCTTAACTGCTGACCCATCTCTCCAGCCTGATCTGGTGCCTATTAAACACACACACACACACACACACACACACACACACATTCATATATTTAATGCTTATGAGTGAATTTCTATATGTGGGTATGTGCACATGTGCGTAGGTGTCTGCAGAGGCCAGAGAAGGGTATCAAATTCCCTGGAGCTAGAGTTGCAAATGGTTGTGAGCAGCCGGATGTGAGTGTTGGGATCTGAACTTGGGTTCTTTTAAGTATCCATTAGCTCTCCAGTCTGTCCGTCCTTCCTTCCTTCCTTCCTGAGGTATGTATGTGTTGGGGAGTATCTTCCTTCACAAATACAACGAAATCAGGGTATTAGCTGTGGTTGTTAACATTGCATACTTAAAACATTTTCTACTTTTGCCTGCAGGCTGAATATTACTGGCCTGTCAGCACTGTCTACCTTTGACAGAATTATAAGGTATCTACACTTAAAAAAGTGAATCAAGAAGAAAACATTTGAACGCACTCAGATAAGCAGGCTGTTAACACTCAGAATCACACACATTCTCAAGTTCAAGGGCCAGACTTACCACTGGAAGTGAGCCCCAGAGCAGATCGCTGGACAATGGTCCGGGACACAGAAGAATGTCAACGGTGGGAGTATGTAATCCTTGAACAGCCCCAAGCAGACCCAATTTCCTGTTGAATGAATCATGGAGCTATGCAAGCCCCTGAAAATCATCACCCAGAGCCAGAGCGATGCTAGGCACATCACTCCTGATACAGGAACTTAAGGCCACAGTGCTGCTGCTCAAGCTGGCTCCACTGAGGACCGTGTGACTTTGATGAATTCTGGTGGACATTACTGAGAGGCCAAGGCATCCCTGCCAATGTGCTTCTGATGAGGGTGCTAGCTGGGTTTACCTTGTGGACAGAGTAGCTGGGAGGTGAACGGATCTACCTTTTTGTCTCTATAAAATCTTAAGTATCATTGTGCTATTACCTTATCTCAAAGAAAAGCTAACTGGACCCAGGGTGAATCCTCCTGAGGTCATCTCCCATGACCTGCATCAGTCATTTAAAGTAATCCTGTGCTACAGATGCCACTATCTGGATGAATACCAAGGGTGTTTGTTTCTTGATATTCTCCTTGTCACGGGATTTAGTTACTGGGGGTAATGAATAGCACTGAGTCACACATGAGAGTTTGGACTCAAGAACTTCTAATTAAGGACTCTCTTAATGAATAAAATCCTATTGACATCATAAGGAGATGACCTGGGCTGAGACCATGGTTCAGTTGATACGGGAAATTGCCTCCAAGCAATTGACTATGATCCAAATAACTGGAGAAAACCAGCTTCCACAGTTGTCATAACCTCCTCATGGACACCCTAGCAAGCATACACACAGCTCACTTAAAATAAACATAGATAAAAAAAATTAAAAAGGGAAATGACTAGTGGATATAAATCTCCTTAATGAATTCAGGTCAGGGGAGAGTCTGGAATCCAAAAAGTCCAAGGCCAGCTTTAGGAGTAGAATTTCTTTTTTGAGACAATGACTTACAATTTATTTACCTCTGGCTGGCCTGGACCTTATTTAAAAAGACCAAGTTGGCCTCAAACTTACAGAGATTCAATCTGCCTCTGCCTCTACCTCCTAAGAGCTAGGATTAAGGGCACCATACCCAGTAGTAGAATTATATTAAATTTACTTGTATTTATAATTGCTAAAAAGATTGGAAAGAATGTAGATGAAGAACCAAAATAAAAGCAAATATGACTATACCTTAATAATCAGACTCATGCTGGGCAGTGGTGGCGCACGCCTTTAATCCCAGCACTTGGGAGACAGAGGCAGGCGGATTTCTGAGTTCGAGGCCAGCCTGGTCTACAGAGTGAGTTCCAGGACAGCCAGGGCTACACAGAGAAACCCTGTCTTGAAGAAAAAAAAAAAAAAATCAGACTCATGACTGCTTGGAATCTGATCCAGTGATCTGTGATGCCTTCTAGAACATTCATTTGATGTCTAACTCCCAATGACCTATGGTGCCTAACCACGATGTCCAGGATCAGGAAAGAACACTTGATTGTATAAAATTTTACTACCTGAGAGCCCTCGAAGATGGTTCAATAGATAAATGTACTTGATAAGCAAACCTGGCTCCCTGGGGATCACATAAAAATTCAGATGTGGTAGGCACCTAACGCTCCTTTAGGGAGACGGGTGTGCGTGTGGAGACAGGTGAATCAGTTGCAAGCTGGTGGGCTAGATGCCTGCAGTGTGCCTCATGGCATAGGTAAGTGACTCTGACTCAACAAGGTAGAACATGAGAACAGATTCCTAAAAGTGCTTTGTACCCACAAATGTACAATGGTATGTACTGGTGCTGAAAGAATTGAATGGAACCAGAAATCATATTGAAGGAAAGAAGCCAGGCTCAGTCAACAGCCTGTGTTTAGGCATACACAGACGAGAGGCACAAAACTCTAAGGGTCTATTTGGGAGGAGATGAGGACCATTAGGCAGAGGGACGGGGACAGGAGACAGAAAAAAAAAAAAATGGGTGAAGAGAGTCAATAAGTAGAACTGTCAAAATATCATGACAAAAACCATTACTGTGCTCAATAATACATGCCATTTTTTTTTAATTTAAAGGAAAAAGTAATATGCAAAAGAAATTACATCCCCCCCCTCCAAATCTGGGCCTAATGTAAGAGACCTGGAAATGCCAGTCTAAAGTTTAATGTTCAATAAGTTGAGTACAATTTCTTGCTACAGTTACCCTTTCCCATAGGTTTATCAGAACATAACCAATGGTAATTAGGAACATCTGTATTTGTGAGGACTAGTAATCAATATATTAGAGGAAATACTGTGTTGGTATAGAAACTCAGAAAGGTAAAAATCTGGTCCAGAACACAGGTGTTCAAAAGCAAAGGCAAATCTTTTGCTGTGAAGCCAGGTGTCCCAAACTCTATGTAAACACCCTATAAGGTTGTCTGCAAAACCAACAAGACATAAAACAGTCTGAATCATGAAAATGAAGAAGGCACCCTCTCCTCACTAAGGTGTCTAGTTATGCCCATGGATTAAAACTTCCTTCCGTGCATTATTTGAGGGCCTCCAAGTCACAACCACAATTACCAAATACAGAATTATACTCATATATCAGTATATTCGAGACACCTAGCTATATTTAACCAATCCCATAAGTCCTTGTAAGCTAAACACCAATCTCGCCAGAGCATCTATGCAATGTTCTTACTGATGAGACATACTTAGCTACTACATATGGAGAGATTTAGCATGATTTATTCCACGGTGCTTAGTCTTTGGCAAGAAGCCACTAATGCCAGCGTATCTTTTAGTATAATGACAGGAAAAATTACAATCAAAATCAAAGATACAACAAAATAAGCATGAAAAGCAACATTTACACGAGATGAAGTTATTAAATATACATGTACAAAAAAATAGCTAATGACATGGAAACAACTTCTAAATGTGATGTCAATCTACGATTATAGAGTGACACTTATACTTACCTCCTACATAGACAAGAGTTAACATTTGTTAATTTAAAAGAGGTTTGAAAATAGTTTAAAGGGCACGGAGACAAGAAATGTTAGAAAAAAAATCAGGTAGAGAGAAAAGTTAACAAAAAAAGTATAAGAGTGGTTTTTGTTCATGAAGAATGACAGTCTTAAAAAAATGGTAAGACCTTGTCCTATGAATCAAGTGGGAGAAAAAAAAATCTCAATATTCACAAAAAGTCACTTTTCCTCCACTCATTAATCTCAAAGGCTTGAAAACAAAGACACTCTTTATGCTTCCTGGCATACTACAAGTAATTACCAACTCACCAGTGAATGTATGTAACTTAAAGTGAAAGAAAAACTACCTGATTTGATACAAAAAGATATCACCCATTAAATTGGTATATACTACTGCTTACAAAAAAAAGAACTTACAAAATTAAAATTAATGTAATGATAGTGCACTTAATTCTTTTTTTTAAAGGTCTTTTTTCTTTCCATTCTCCATCTCACACACACAGCTTCAAGGTAATTTTCTAGGGGTTAGAGAAATTACTCAGTGCCATTGCTCGCAGAGTCCTGCAGAGAACATGATTCAGTTCCAGCACACCTATGAAACAGCTCTCATCCATTAATTCCAGCCCCAGGGGATCTGACACCCCTTTTGGCCTCTTAGGGAACTACAAGGATGCGCACAGATCCATAGAGGCACACGCATCTACACATATTTTTAAAAGTTAACGAAAACAGAGAAAATTCTCTAGAGCAAAAACGTGAAGTGTGGTGTCCAAGAAGGTTTTTTGTAAGAATGCCGGCCAGGGGCTGGAGAGATGGTTCAATGGCTAAGTACGCTGACTGCTCTGCCAGATTCCTGAGTTCAATTCCCAGCAACCACATGGTGGCTCACAACCATCTGTAAGGGGATCCGATGCCCTCTTCTGGTGTGTGTCTGAAGACAGCTGCAGAGTACTCATATAAATAAAAATAAATAAATCTAAAAAAAAAAAAAAAAAAAAAAAGAATGCCAAGTGGTGGTGGCACACACCTTTAATCCAAGCACTAGGGTGGCAGAGATAGGTATGGATCTCTTGAGTTCGAGACCAGCCTGATTTAGAGTTCTAGGATGGCCAGTAAGACACAGAGAAACCATGTCTGGAGAAATGTAAGCAGTAGGGGGAGTATGAACTACTGATGCTGGATGTGGAAGCAGACAGCTCTCACCCACACGATGTAGAAGCTGAAACAAGATTTATAATTGGTTCAAGGCCAGTCTGGGTTATACGGCAAGACTATTTCTGATAAACAACAAAAACAAATCCCTAATAAATTCCAGTAAGTTCAATATATTTACATAGTTTTCTCCAGATTTTGTACTTACTAAAGCATTCTTAAACAAAAAATTGTATCCAGTCCTTTACACTGCTGACATTTAATGGAATGAACATATGAAAAATCGTCAAAGGACTGGGCCACTACTCGCTACTCTTGAGTTTATTGTGCTTTGCCAAAGCAAAGATTTTACTGGGGAAGCATATGCACATGTACCAAATGAAGACATCTCTTCCAGTCAAACTTGCTCTTCATACGAACATGGCTTTTGCCTTTTATGAAACAGTCACAATATGTAGCCATGGGTGACTGGGAACTCAGTAAGTAGATCAGTTTGGCCCTGAATTCTGAGACTCCCTGCCTCTGCCTCTCAAGTGTTGGGAGTAAAGGTGTGCCACACCATGTCTGGCCTAAAGTTTTCTTTACCCAGGGGTAGAACCAGTAGGTGTTTCACTCGGTTAACCTTTACAGAAGTTTTCTCCACATGCAGTCTTATGGGGGCTATGAAGTCTCCTCAAGTTCTGTGTTCAAGGTTACTGTCTGGTGAGTTCTTCTGTGTCTATGGAAAGAGCTATAATAACTGAAGGCTTTCCCACATTCTGAACACACAAAGGGTTTCTCTCCAGTGTGGCTTCTTTCATGTGATTTGACATAACGAAAAGAACGGAAGGGTTTCCCACACTGAGAACATATAAAGGGTTTCTCCCCAGTGTGGATTCTTTCATGGATTTTGAGATAACTAGGAGAACGAAAGGCTTTTCCACATTGCACACATGCATAGGGCTTCACTGTGGTGTGGGCTTTCTCGTGTCTTCTCCAAGATATGCGACTACAGAAGGCTTTCCCGCACTGCTTGCATAAATAGGGTTTTTCGCCAGTGTGAGTCTGTTTATGACTGTGAAAGGTACTGAACCAACTGAAGGCTTTCCCACACTGTTTACAGACGTAGGGGTTCGTGCCACTGTGAATTACTTCATGCCTTCTTAAATGATACAAAGAGAAGAAGGCTTTGCCACACTGCTTACACGCATATGGCTTCTCTCCGGTGTGAGTTCGTTCATGTATCTGAACCTGACGAGAAGACCTGAAGGCTTTCCCACACTGTTTACATAGATAGGGCTTCTCACCGGTGTGAATCAGTTCGTGGTATTGAAGGGAACCGAGAAAAGTAAAGGCCTTCCCGCATTCCTTACAGACATAAGGCTTTTCTCCAGTGTGAGTTCGCTTATGAATCTGAACCTGCTTTGGAGACCTAAAGGTTTTCCCACACTGCTTACACACATAGGGTTTCTCTCCACTGTGCATCAATTCATGGTACTTAACGGAGCTATGACTAGTGAAGGCTTTACCACATTGCTTACATACACATTCTCCAGAATGAATTATCTTATGCGTTCGAAAAGCACTTTCACAGCTAAAAACTTTCTCACATTGCAGACACACAAAGAGCTGCTCTCCTGTGTGGGTCCGTTCATGTTTCCGGAAGGCACCCGAGGAAGCAAAAGCCTTACTGCACTTCGTACATTTATATGGCTTCTCGCCGCTGTGCATCATTTCATGGAACCGAAGTGAACTACGATCCGTGAAGGCTTTCCCACACTGCTTGCACACGTAGGGCTTTTCTCCGGTGTGAATTCTCTCGTGTGTCAGAAGGGAACTCGAACGGGCAAAGGTCTTCCCACACTGCTTACACATGTAGGGCTTCTCACCGGTGTGAATTCTCTCATGTATCTGGAGGGAACTAGGAAAGGGGAAGGCTTTCCCACACTGCTTACAAACATAAGATTTTTCTCGGCTGTGATATTCCTCATGCCTTCGGAAAGAGCTGGAAGAAGTGAATACTTTCCCACACTGCTTACATTCATAGTGCTGCTCTCCATGGGATGTCTTTTCATCCTTTTGACTGGATATGAGACATGTGGCATCTTCCTTACATTGACTAGTTTCAGGTTTCTCCTGAGTGTGAATTCTTTTTTGCTTCTGAAAGGGTGTGGAAGAATTGGAGACGTCACAAGATTCTCGGTGTCTATATAACTCTTTTCCATCTTCCTGAATGTCATACGGTTTGTGTCCTGGGTGAGGATGAGGGGGGACATTCACAGATAAGTGGTCAATAACCACTTCTCCATAGACATGGCTTTCATATGGGGAAACTCCTGGATGTGATTTCTGGTTCCCAGCACACTCTGGAGTCCAGTTAATGATTTCTGCACACTGACGACCTTTGGTATACTCACAGAGTCTCTCCAACAACTGACTACTGAGAAAAAAGAAAAAGTACATTACTAAAAAATTGCTTACTAATGAGTCATCACAAGAAGTGGTAGTTATATTCCCTGTAACAGTGTTTTAAAATGTTTGAACTGTTTGCTTTAAAATTTGGTTTAAGGACATTTACAATAAAAACAAAGGTAATTTGTGTGTGGTTGTGTTATACTGTCTTCATTATTGGCAAGTGTTGAACATCTAAATCACATTTAAATATACTTTTCAATATTTAGTACTATATACAATTTTGATGTACTAGTGACTAAAATAATGTTGGATTCTGACATACTTGTATCTCCATACTGACTTATCTTGACAACTGGTCCTATTCCAAAAGAAATTTTATTTTTGTTTCATATACAATGCATGCCTAAAATTTAGAAACATATCAATACAACATTTTAAATACTATTATGGACAGAGTGAAGTTAGTATCTATTGTAAGATTAAGTTTTCATATTGTGCTGTGGGAACTTAACCACTGGCTGAACCCAGTGGGAGGCTAGCTTGTGAAAAGGCCCCAGAACTTAAAAGGCCAGGTCCTAGAACCCAGGAGCAAGATGACCTGGACAACTACTTGGGGAAAAAGTAACAAACAACTGCCAGGTGGCTAAGCTGCCCCTGAATCCTAGCACGAGCCAGCCCCAATCAGAAACCACCCCATATCCCCCCCCTTACCCTAGACTTCCCTTTTGTACCAGCAACTGCACAGGAATAAAAAGCTGCCTAAGACCTTGCTCGGGGCCAGACTCCTCTACCCCTGCGAGGGATAGGAGTCTCACCCCAGCTGGCTGCAATAAAAAGCCTCTTGCAGATTGCATCAAGTCCGTGTCTTGGTGGTGTGTGGGGTCGTCGCTCCCGGGATTTGAGTGTGGGGGTCCCTCCGGGGGTCTCACACTATGAACTATGATATAGTATCACTTGTGGTAGGTATCGCGAGTGCTCCAGCTGTTAGTGACATTAGAGTATTCTGACTGCTGAAGGTTAATGTGTGTACAGTTTTGGAGACGATTTGTTGAAGTTAAGAAAGGCCGAAGCAGGATTTATTTGTATGAATTCCGTCTCTGTAAAATGTGCCAGCACGCCAAGAACGAGGAGAGACGCCGCTATCCCCAGGGTCAGATTACCTTAGTTTTCTCCAGATATTTTCAGACTCATTCTCAAAATTTTGGTGTTCCCATTTGTTTCCTAAAATACAGACCAAGAAAAAATGAATTACTGCTACAGAAAAACAAATAACCAAACAAATAGACAAAGAAATAAAAAAAAAAAGGATTCTGGTTAAATTCACAGTATGAAGTGATTCCACCTGACTTATTTACCCATCCTGTTTCTTTTCTCTAATCTGATTCACACAGCAGGAGTGGTGAGGGAGAACCATTTGTTCTTTCTTTGGCTAAGTAAGAAAAGAATGTCAACCTCACCTATGTAGGACAGGTTCCTCAAGGTGTCCTGCATCACATCTTTGTAGAGCTCCTTCTGGGATTCATTCAGCATAGTCCACTCTTCCAGGGTGAAGTTCACAGCCACATCCTCCAAGGTCACCGACTCCTATAAAAGCCCACACATATTTCCAGGAAAAAGAGTGAGCCTTACAATATTGGAGATCTAGACTTAATTCATAGGAAGTTGAATATGCTCAAGTCATGGCCTTGCTCCATACATATAATTTCATTCATGCTCATTTTTTTTTATACAAAAATTCTAACAGCTGATTGGAGATATCTGGTAAAGCAAAAGCAAAATGCAATTACCCCTTGTACTGATAATCTCTACTACAAGAGGTCCCTCTTAAATTTTTCTATAGCAGCTTTCAATTACTTAATACACACAAGAGAGTCAATATTGACTGTTGTTATACTATATAACCATAAATATGCTATAGAAAATAGTCTACGTCTTGGCTATGGAAACTACTACTGGGAAAGACTCCTCCTCAACCTACCTCCAAAGAATGGTATGGCTTTTACAAACAGTTGATGACAACCATATGCTACTGTTATAATTTCAGGGTCTTTGCCCTATTTCTGTAAATATGAGCGATTAACTGATTGGAAAAAACATTCTTTTTTTGTTTGTTTGATTTGTTTTGTTTTTTGTTTGTTTTTTTGTTTTTTTCCGAGACAGGGTATCTCTGTGTAGTCCTGGCTGTCCTGGAACTTGACCAGGCTGGCCTTGAACTCAGAAATCCGCCTGTCTCTGTCTCCCAAGTGCTGGGATTAAAGGCGTGCACCACCACTGCCCAGTGGAAAACATTCTTTGCATGATGAATATTAAAGAAGCTAGCTGAGTGGATGCAATTTAATCTCTTGTGACAACTTGTTAGGGACCTTAGTACATCCTCAGTGAATGACTAAAGATTTTTGGAAGCACGTATCTGCTTTCTTATAGACTACTCTTAATTAGAAATGGAAAGCTGGGCATGGTGGTGCACATCTTAAATTCCATCACTTGGCAGGCAGAGATAGGTGGACCTCTGTGAGTTTATGGCCAGCCACTATGGCCAGAGGTACAGAGTGAGGCCAAGCATCAAAACAAACAAGCAAGTATTGAATTATTCATGTATTTATTAATTTTATTATAAATAAAATAAAAATTGAATGGAACTCTTTTTTTTTTTTCGAGACAGGGTTTCTCTGTGTAGCCCTGGTTGTCCTGGAACTCACTCTGTAGACCAGGCTGGCCTTGCACTCAGAAATCCGCCTGCCTCTGCCTCCCAAGCGCTGGGATTAAAGGCGTGCGCCACCGCTGCCTGAGGATTAATCCACCTTATAGCTTTGTTTATAAAAAAATTTCTTTAAACTTCCAACCTTAGTAAGCTATATTTATTCAGGAACGTTATAAAGGAGCTAGGAGAAGCTAGATTATCATTCAGTAGCCAGAATACTTGCTGCTCTTGCAGAGGGTCCGACACCCACACGAGACAGTAACTCCTGTTGGAGGGGATCTGATGCCCTCTCTGGCCTCAATGGACATCGTACACACACTGGCAAGCAAGTGTAAATAAAAAATAAAATTTAAAAAGAGGTGGGCCGTGGCAATCATGAGCTTCTAGCACCACTCATACAAACCCGGCCCTCCTAGCAGTCGGCTATGAGTGGGGAAAGGGCGCATGGGGCCCAATCGCTTCTGCTGATCCATGGTAACTAATAAAGACACAGGGAAGGAAAGATGAGGAGTAAGAGACGTGTAGGGGAGAGTAACCAGAACACTTCATTCATATATGTATATATATGTATGTAAATTGCCAAAGATCAGAATGTACTAATAAAATGGAGGAGTTAGGGGGTTCTTAACACAAAACTTCAAAGCCATCAAAATTCTACAGATACCCACTGTAAAGGCACTTAATTGACATCCTTCTTTGAAACACCTGTATCTACACTTGGCCATGTCTTATCCACCCCCCCAAGTGTCTCTTTCTAATAATGTGTTCTATGCTTCAAATGTCTTAACAAATCTCAATGGGGTGTAATGTGCATGCCTATAGCCCTAGCCCTTGGGAGGCAGAGGCAGGTGGATGTTGGTGAGTTTGAGGTCAGCCTGGTCTACATCGAAAGTTCTAGAACCACCAGGGTTACATAGAGACCAAATTACAACAAACCAACCAACCTCCAACTCTGATTCACTGATTCACAGTGGCTCAGTCGTTTTTTTCTTTTGTAGAAAATGTTTTGTGAATGGGGTGGAGATGCACTCACCACAGAAGCCTGTTCACCTAAGCTCAATCTTCAAAATCCATGTTAGAGAAAGAAAACGGACTTCTCCAAACTGTACTCTGACAGGTTTTTTTTTTCCTGTTACTTTATGTTTTTTTGAGACAAGGTCTCTCTGTGTAGCCCTGCCTGTCCTGGAACTCACTCTATATAGACCAGATCTGCCTGCCTCTGCCTCCTGAGGGCTGGGATTAAAGGCGTGTGCTACAACAACCCGGCTTGCTCGCTCGAGAGTGCGTGCGTGTGCGTGTGTCTGCACGCGTGCGCATGTAAGCATGTATATGTTAATGCATTTGCTACATGCGTGTATGAATGGTGACTAGAAACTGTCCTGTGGTATTTTCCTATTACTTTCCACCATATTTTTTAAAGATAGGGTTTCTCAGCTGGGCAATGGTGGCGTATGCCTTTAATCCCAGCACTTGGGAGGCAGAGGGAGGTGGATTTCTGAGCTCAAGGCTAGCCTGGTCTACAGAGTGAGTTCCAAGACAGCCAGAGCTACATGGAGAAACCCTGTTGGGGGAAAAAAAAAAAGATAGGGTTTCTTCCTAAACCTAGCACTAAATTCACCTAGAGTGGAAAGCCAGCAAGTGTCCCAAGGTCTCCCCACCATGCTTTCCTATCTACCCTCCCACCATACTCTAACCCACTACCACCAGCATGCACCTGTACATCTGACTTTCTGGGGCTCCAAACAGAGGGGGATCAGACATGCTGACAGAGTGGGAAAACTGCTTTAAAACTGTAAAGGAACTTAGGTGATGTCCTACTCCCTCATTTTCAATATGGAGGACTACATCAAAATGGAACGAAAAAGAAGTGAGAGCAAACTGGGAAGCTTAAATGTGGCACCAAGGGCTTACATCACAAAATCATTTATTCTCCCCCACACTGTCTCTTACTCCTTCTCATCCTTCCATCCCTATTTCTTTGTTGCAAATCTCTTTTCTATAGTGTCTTAGTCAGGGTTTCTCTTCCTGTACAAACATCATGACCAAGAAGCAAGTTGGGGAGGAAAGGGTTTATTCAGCTTACTTCCACATGGCTGTTGATCACCAGAGGAAGTCAGGACTGGAACTCAAGCAGGTCAGGAAGCAGGAGCTGATGCAGAGGCCACGGAGAGATGTTTCTTGCTGGCTTGCTTCCTCTGGCTTGCTCAGCCTGCTCTCTTATAGAACCCAAGACTTCCAGCCCAGGGATGGCACCACCCACAAGGGGCCCTACCCCCTTGATCACTAATTGAGAAAATGCCCCACAGCTGGATCTCATGGAGGCACTTCCCCAACTGAAGCTCCCTTCTCTGTGATAACTGCAGCCTGTGTCAAGTTGGCACACAAAACCAGCCAGTACACCATAGTCACTGATTTTATCTGTTTCGAGTTCCACAGAGTTTAATTGATGCTGTCTGTCTCTGAATTTGGAAATAAACATGTGGCCTTGGTGGGCTCACCCAGTGTGTATATAAGTAAATAGCAATGGCATTCTCCCAGAGTTTATTAGTTGCCATGGATCAGAAAAACAGTTAGAAAAAAAAAAAAGAATGGAGAGATGGTTCCATTAAGATGCAGTACTGTTGGCCAGGAGTGGTGGAACGCCTTTCATTCCAGCATTCTGGAGGCAGAGGCAGGAGGACTTCTGTGAGTTCAAAGTTAGCCTGATCTACATAGCAAGTTCCAAGACTGCCAGGACTACAAAGAGACTCTGCCTAAGGGGAAAGGAAAAAAAAAGAAAAGAAAAGAAAAGAAAAGAAAAGAAAAGAAAAGAAAAGAAAAGAAAAGAAAAGAAAAGACTCAGAACTGAGTTTGGTTTCCAGCCCCCGTGTCAGGCTTGTAACTCCAGTTTACAGAGGTGTTATCTTTGGCCTCTCCAAGCACCTGTATTCATGTGCATACACTCATACACATGATTCAAAGTTAAGATAAAAAATTAAAAAAGAAAAATCAGGGACTAGAGAGATGGCTCAGAGGTTAAGAGCACTGACTGCTCTTCCGGAGGTTCTGAGTTCAAATCCCAGCAACCACATAGTGGTTCACAACCATCTGTAATGAGATCTGATGCCCTCTTCTGGGGTGTCTGAAGACTAAAACAGTGTACTCAAGTAAATAAAATAAATAAATCTTTTCTAAAAAAAAAAAAATCAATTAACAGTTAATACCCATTCATAGATTGGACAAGTCAACTTTCCTCAAATGCCAGGATCAAGGGGGTTTAAATATATGTTGATCTACGCTGACACTTTTGGTCAGAGTAGTTTGACTTCCCACTCTGACTTAAAAAGACTGTAGAAGTAAATAAAGCACTTGTCAGAAAGATTCTCTCTCCTAATGTATTGCCTAATAGCATACAGAAAGGTAACGGGGTTACCATTGTTTCTGAGGTAACACAGAAACTAAATGAGCTGGTTAAGAAATTCTGACATATCTGGGAAGGGGAATTTTTGATTTCAGTGTTGTTCTTTTTGGGGAGTCAGTTTGAGACATGGTTTCTCTGTGTAACAGCCATGGCTTTCCTGGAACTCACTCCGTAAACCAGGCTGGCCTTGAATTCAGAGAGATCCACCGGCCTCTGCCTCCTGAGTGCTGGGATTAAAGGTGTGCGCCACCACACCCGGCCTGGGAAGGAGAATCTGAGTCTGAGGGCATTGTTTTCATTAATGAAAGTCCCAGTTCACTATGGGTGGTGCTATCCTGGTGGATGGTCCTGGGTAGTATAAGACAACAGGCTGAGGAAGCCACAGTGAACAAGCCTCTGTTTCAGGTCGTGCCTCCAGCTTTGTGTTTCCACAAGACCTGCAGAGTTCACAGCTTCGATAATGTGGAAAGGATGAACATACTTCACCAAACATAGAAGAAATATTGTGCCAAGACGAGATGTTCATTAGGATCCAGTCCTGCACACTGTTCTGCTATTAATTATTGTATTTCCCTCAAAATGGACTTCACTTGAGTCCTCACAACTATACTTAAATTGACAGTATATCCTGGAAGTTAAAACTCTGGATGTGAGCCAGTGAGACGCCTTACTGGGTAAGCGAGTCTGAGCACAGGACTATAGTTCCTTAGAACCTATATGATATGAGGAGAGAATGAGCTCCAGAGAGCGGTCCTCTAACTTACATACACATTCCACGACACACAGACCATCCCCATGCACAGTAAATAACGAAATGCCTTAAAAGCTGTGACTGTTCTGTATGGTTGATGTCATGTGTTTATTCTGAGTCAGGGTCTTACTATGGAGCTCTGGCTGGCCTGAAACTCACTATGTGACCAGGCTGGCCTAGAACTCACAGCAATCAACCAGCCTTTGCTTCCTTATTCACCACTGTTTTTAACTTCCTTCAAGAGAATTCCTCTTTGGCCATCTGTAGGGAAGCTTTTGAACCTACCAGATGGGGCTTTATTCTATTGCCACACCCCATTAGTATACAGTCACGTCTTCCCTCTATGAAGATTCTTCACGTTAAAACAATGTTTAGAAACAATCCAAGGCCGGTAGTACTTATGATAGGGCCCAATGTGAGCAAGCCATGCATGTGAGTTTTTCACTCCAGTAAGTCTGGCAATGTCAGAAGGGTTTGGAAAGCCAGGCATGTATTGGGCGTTATCAGAATCCTTAGGCTAGGAATTCGAGTCGTGGAAATCAGAGGAAGCCTCCCCAGAATGAAGTCCATAGGAAACTCATAGGAAAAGCAGATGCCACTGAAATGTGAGAGACAGAGAACCAGGTAGGGCTGCTCTGGGTTACTCTGTGCTTTGGGGACTATCAGCTTTCTGGCTGTGCCTTGTCTACACGACTCTATTTTGTTAAGCAAAAACTCTGCACTGGTTTATTCTCAGTATCAGTGTGAACAAAGAACAAATAAAGGCACAAATCAATAATCTGTCTCAATAGTGACACCTGACAATATACCAAATCTTATATATGTATACATAAAACTACCTTACCAGCCTAACCAGATATAAGCCCCTGCCTGAGACTATAAAACTGCAACAAGCCGGTTGAACGATCAACTGTCAAAAGCCAGAAAACTTCTCACAAGAAACACCCAAGGGCTCCAGCTCCAGCACTCGGACCTTAGCTCACTTCAAACAGGCCTCTAACCACAGCTGGTGGGGGGAACGTGCCCTGGACATTCTACACCCCCACTGATAAGTCTTACCAGTTCTCTGCCTCCAACTTGAGAACCTCCCGTATTTTCAGCCTCTCTAGCCATTTAGTAACCTGCACTTTGTATACCATTGTGTGAAATGGTCATGTGTGTGACCTGCCTGTTGATATTAATAGTTAAGATAGGGATAAATTAATCGTGGTTGCCAATGGCCAGCTCGCAAGGATAACCAGGTGTATTCATCAAGTCCTAGCCGATAAAGGCTGTGAAATTTACTTACTGGCTATTAAGTAAATTGGAACAATGTGTGGCATAAACGTATCCTCCTTTTTTTTTTTTTTTTTTTTTTTTTTTTTTTTGACAATGTGCATAGAACCCGGGATCATCTCGTGGCTTTCCCCCAAGCCCCCTTACATTGAGCCCAAACCCACGGTTCCCCAGGACTCTCCGCCTATACCTCCCAGAATGCAGAGACGCGGGCTGAAAGCGCCCAGCTGACCCGAGACCCCACAGCACTGAGCTCTCAGCAAAGGATAGGTCCATAGCTCTACCTGCTGATCCGGCTCCATCCAGAGGGATGCAGCGCAGCCCAGGGGAGCCAGATGAGACACACAGCTGCCCTGGAAGGCCGCCTCCCCACTGCCGCCTCCGCTTACAGTTGTCTCCTCCCTACAGCCTGCGCACGCACCATTTCCAGTCACCGGGTGTCCAGTTGACCTCCTGCGACTCCTGCAGTCAATAGAGGGGACAAAGATACCGAGGAAAGAGATCTGGGAACCTCAGTGAAAGACACAGGACGGCAATATGGCGGGGACACACAATGGCAACCCAAATGTTGTGCAGTCGACGTCACCGAAGACCGAAACTCCTCATTGGGCAGTTGACCCAGACACCAAACGTTCTCCCTGATTGGCCAAAAATCCGTGGGCCTGCCTCCTGAATCCTGAGTGACAGTAGAAGCATCTCCTTCCTCTCAGGTGAAAGTCATGCATAATACTTCACAGTTGGCCCTGGTTCCTACTCTGGAGAACACCTGGCCCCACCTAGGTATTTCCTCAGATGCATTTAAAGAACGGATTGTCCGGGCTTTGCAGATACTCACTTAGCGGGCAGTTCCTGCCGCTTTTTCCTCAAACTGCCGTTGCTGCTGACCTTAGAGAATTTCAGATTGTTTCTGGCGACCACCCATCCATGTCCTCAGAGAAGATTGCCTAAGGCAGGTCAGAAATCCCTGGGGTAAGAGGGAGGACATGGTACGATCACATTTCAGAATTCCTTAGAAATTTATTTCAAACAATAAATATGACTAAAGGAATGCAATTACTCAAGACAGAGAAATTGAGATTTGTAGAAACAAAAATTCCAAAAAGAAAATGAAAATTTCTTCCACTTTAACAAGGGGCTCCTCTCTGCTTGGAGCCTGACCCAGTGGCTTGTGCTATATTAATCCAAACATCCTATGACAGCTGGCCCAAATGGGCAGTCTCAAGAGAGACAAGTGGGCATGAAAAGCTTCCTGCTTAATAAAATATGAAGTCTTTCTGGCATCTCAGATATGGCCCCCACAGTTATCCATGAGATCAAATAATCCCCCCTTAATTGCTATAAGAGGTCCCTGCCACCTCTCAGTCATTTTATGTAAGCTGTATTCATCAGATTGGCTGTGGCTGTTAAACAGTGTATTTAATAAACTTTCTACTTTTATCTTCCCTTTTTGGTACATTTATTTGTAGCTCATGTTTCAGTATCACCACACAAGATATTTTGATGGTCCCAGATGGGTAACTAACTATTAAAGGTTTGGGGCTAGGGGGATGACTAATTTGAAGTTCTTCTGGAGTACTCAGGTTTGTTTTCCAGAACCTCATGATGGTTCACAATCATCTATACCTGTTAATTCCAGGGGATCTGATGCCTGATGCCCTCTTTTTGCCTCCAAGGGCACCACACATGCAATTGGTGCACAGACCAAACATGCAGGCAAAATACACCTGCACACACACAAAATAATAAAATGAAAAAAAAAATCAACCTCCTCCCTCAAAAGCACGTCTTCCAACTCTCTCTCTCTCTCTCTCTCTCTCTCTCTCTCTCTCTCACACACACACACACACACACACACACATCATCATCTCATCAAACAAACAAACAAACAACAACAAACTTTGGAGTCTGCTTTGTATTGGCCAATGGCTCCCACATATGGGGCCTCCTTTGGAGTATGGTTGATAATCCCTGTGTCACTCCATTAAGGAAAAACAATTTTCCCTCTCCCAGTAACTATTAATTGCAAACAGCATCTTGGCTAGGAGTGGGACTTTGTGCCCACTTCACCTTCCCTGTGCTGGGATTTTTATCTAACTTTATTGAACTTATGCAGGTCTTGTGTGTGCTGCCACAATCTCTCTGTGTTCTTATGTGCACCAGCCCTGTTCTATCTGGAAAACACTGTTTTCTTGAACTCATCTACCACCTCTGGTCATACAACCATTCCACTGCCTTTTCTACATAGATCTCTACATTAATTAGTTTTTCTTTCCTTTTTTTTTTTTGATTCTTCAGCTAAGACAGTAAGAAAGATGATGTCATACAGACCCCAAGAGAACACAAATGCCAGCCCAGGCTGCTATATCCAACCAAACTCTCAATTACCACAGATGGAGAAAACAAGATGTTCCATGACAAAGCCAAATGTGCACAATATCTTTCCACAAATCCAGCCCTACAAAGGATAATAGATGGAAAACACCAACACAAGGAGGGAAACTACACACTAGGAAAAGCAAGAAAGTAATCTTCTTTTAACAAACCCAAAAGGAGATAGTCACACAAACATGATTCCACCTCTAACAACAAAATACCAGGAAGCAACAATCACTATTCCTTAATATCTCTTAATATCAATGGACTCAATTCTCCAGTAAAAAGACATAGACTGACAGACTGGATACATAAACAGGACCCAGCATTTTGCTGCATACAGGAAACTCACCTCAGTGTCAAAGACAGACACTACCTCAGAGTAAGGGGCTGGAAAACAATTTTCCAAGCAAATGGTCCCAAGAAACAAGCTGGAGTAGCCATCCCAATATCGAATAAAATCAACTTTTGACCAAAAGTTATCAAAAAAGATAAGGAAGGACACTTCATACTGGTCAAAGGAAAAATCTACCAAGATGAACTCTCAATTCTGAACATCTATGCTCCAAATGCAAGGGCACCCACATTGATGAAAGAAACTTTACTAAACCTTAAAGCACACGTTGCACTCCACACAATAATAGTGGGAGATTTCAACACCCTACTCTCATCAATGGATAGATCATGGAAACAGAAACTAAACAGAGACATAGTAAAACTCACAGAAGTTATGGACCAAATAGATTTAACAGATTTATCCAGAACATTTCATCCTAAAATAAAAGAATATACCTTCTTCCCAGCACCTCATGGTACCTTCTCCAAAATCCTCCATATAATCACACAAGCCTCAACAGATACAAGAAGATTGAAATAATCCCATGCATCCTATCAGATCACCAAAGACTAAGTAAGACTGGTCTTCAACAACAAAAACAACAAAAAGCCCACATACACATGGAAGCTGAACAACGCTCTACACAATAACAATGTGGTCAAGGAAGAAATAAAGAAATTAAAGACTTTTTAGAATTTAATAAAAATGAAAGCACAACATACCCAAACTTATGAGACACAATAAAAGCAGTGCTAAGAAAAACCCATAGCTCTGAGTGCCTCCAAAAAAGAAACTGGAGAGAGCATACACTAGCAGCTTGATGGCACACCTGAAAACTCTAGAATAAAAAGAGGCAAATATACCCAAGAAGAGTAGACAGCAGAAAATAATCAAACTCAGGGCTGAAATCAAACAAGTAGAAACAAAAAGAACTATACCTTTGTATAGTTTTTTGTTGATTTAATCAAGGAACCCAGGAGCCAGGTCTTTGAAAAAAATCAACAAGATAAATAAACCCTTAGCCAGACTAACCATCTGGCACAGAGACAGTATCCAAATCAACAAAATCAGAAATGAAAAGAGAGGCATAACAACAAAAATCAAGGAAATCCAAAAAAAAAAAAAAAAATCATCAGATCCTATTACAAAAGCCTGTACTCAACAAAACTGGAAAATCTGGATGAAACGGACAATTTTCTAGACAGATACCAAATACCAAAGTTAAATCAGGATCAGATAAATCATCTAAACAATCCCATAATCCCTAAAGAAATAGAAGCAGTCATTAAAAGTCTCCCAACAAACAAACAAAAAAAAGCCCAGGACCAAATGGGTTTAGTACAGAATTCTATCAGATCTTCAAAGAAGACCTAATATCAATACTCTTCAAACTATTCCACAAAATGATCAAGTAGGCTTCATCCCAGGGATGCAGGGATGGTTCAATATGAGGAAATCCATTAATGTAATCCACTACATAAACAAACTCAAAGCAAAAAAAAACCACATGATCATTTCACTAGATGCTCAAAAAGCATTTGACAATATTCAACATCCCTTCATGTTAAAAGTCTTGGAAAGATCAGGAATTCAAGGCCCATACATAAACATAGTAAAAGAAATATATAGCAAACCAGTAGCCAATATCAAACTAAATGGAGAGAAACTTGAAGCAATCCTACTAAAATAAGGGACTACACAAGGCTGTCCATTCTCTCCCTATCTATTCAATATAGTATTTGAAGTTCTAGCTAGAGCAATTAGACAACAAAAGGAGGTCAAAGGGATTCGAATTGGAAAAGAAGAAGTCAAAATATCACTATTTGTAAATGATATTATAGTACACTTAAGTGATCCCCAAAACTCCACCAGAGAACTCCTAAACCTGATAAACAACTTCAGCCAAGTGGCTGAATATAAAATTAACTCAAACAAGTCAGTAGCCTTCCTATGCTCAAAGGATAAATGGGCTGAGAAAGAAACTAGGGAAATGATACCCTTCACAATGGTAGCAAACAATAAAAAAAAAAAATCTTGATGTGACTCTAACCAAACAAATGAAAGATCTGTACATCAAGAACTTCAAGTCTCTGAAGAAAGAAATTGAAGAAGATCTCAGAAGATGGAAAGATCTCCCATGTTCCTGGATTGGCAGGATTAGTAGAGTAAAAAAATACCATCTTGCTGAAAGCTATCTATGAATTCAATGCAATCCCCATCAAAATTCCAACTCAATTCTTCATAGAGTGAGAAAGAGCAATTTGCAAATTCATTTGGAATAACAAAAAAACCCAGGATAGTGAAAACTATTCTTAACAATAAAAGAACTTCTGGGGGAGTCAGCATCCCTGACCTCAAGCTGTACTTCAGAGCAATCGTGATAAAAACTGCATGGTATTGGTACAGTGACAGGCAGGTAGATCAATGGAATAGAATTGAAGACCCAGAAATGAACCCACACACCTATGGTCACTTGGTCTTTGACAAAGGAGCTGAAACCATCCAGTGGAAAAAAGCATTTTCAACAAACGGTCCTGTTTCAACTGGTGGATCCATCCCATATACAGTGGCCAAACCCGGACTCTATTGCAGATGCCAGGAAGTGCTTGCTGATGGGAGCCTGATATGGCTGTCTCCTGAGAGGCTGTGCCAGAGTCTGACAAATCCAGAGGCAGATGTTCGCACCCAACCTCTGGACTGAGTGTGGGGTCCCTGATTTAGGAGCTGCAGAGGGACTGAAGGAGCTGAGAGGGTTTGAAGCCCCATGGGGGAAGCAACAGTGTCAACCAGTGAGACCCCCCCCCCCAGCTCTCCAGGGACTTCACCACCTACCAAAGAGTACACATGGAGGAACCCATGGCTCCAGCCACATATATGGCAGAGGATGGCCTTGTTGGACATCAGTGGGAGGAACAGCCCTCTGGCCTGAGGGGGTTCGATGGTCCAGTGTAGGGGAATGCCAAGGTGAGAAGATGGGAGTGCGTGAGTGGGTGGGAAGCACCCTCATAGAGACAGGGGGAGTGGGGATGGGATAGGTGGTTTCCAGAGGAGACCTGGAAAGAGAATAACATTTGAAATGTAAATAAAGAAAATATCCAATAAAAGAAAGAAAAAAAAAGAAAGATGATTTATTGTACAAGTGAGAACTAGTCCAGAGTGCTACTGGTCCAGGGTAGAGGGTTAACAGGAACTGTTTCAGTTGTAAAGTATGCAGTCTTTCAGGTGGTCTCTGTCAATAGAAGGTAATGTTCCAGTTCCACTGAGACTCACTACCAGCAGTAACATACAGTTCCACAACTTGTACCAGTGTCCCAGCCTTTAGCCTCCCTCAGCCTTTGTGGATGCACATGCTGATTTACTTGGACCCCCACTCCATCTTTCTTCTCTTGCTTCAGCCTCCACATTCTCTTTTCCCTCCTCTTCACTCTCGTGGCTCAGGAGTTTCAAGAAAGATGGTGCTAAGGCTCACAGTTACAGGGAATGGTGCAAGTCCTTTTGAAACTCAAGGCCTGCTTCCAGTGTCACACCTCATCCGACAAGGTCACACCTCCCAATTCTTCCTAAATAGTTTCGTGAGCTGGAGACCAAGTACTCTAACATATGAGGTATCTTATTCAAACCACCACGATCCATAGGGTGTGACTAAAGCATTCCATTTAAGGCTGAAGCATTCGAATCTCCCATTCTCTGCAAGCTGTCTGATTCTGGGTCTCTATGTTATTTGCTGTCTTCTCCGATTAGGGTTGAGCTGACCTATGGGTATAGCCATACTCCTTATGCTATATCTGTTTATCAGAATAGTGGGTAGTAGGCTTTCCCCTAGAGCCCATGGGCTATCTAGGTTCTTGGCCTCATCAACGGTGTCAGGTATGAGTTCCATCCCAAGTAGCACGCCTTAAATCCAACCCCACAGTGGTTGATTTCTCCTATAACATTCACGCTATTGTTGTAGTAGTAGACATATTTTGTAGGCAGGTCACTATTGTGGCTCAAAGAGTACATAGCTGGTTGAGATGGGTGATTGCTCTTCTCCTTGGTAGCACCTTCCAGCACTATGAACACTAGTCAGTGAGAATGAAGCTTCTGCTTGAGTAACAGCTTGATTTCTCCACGTTCTTTGGCATAAGTATACGGCGTGCTGAGCAAGAAAGTCTTATTATCAGTTTGTGGAAGGTAACCAATAGCATTGGCAACAGGCTACGTGATGTTTAGAAGCCTGTTTATGCTCTACACGTGGCGGGACCTGGGAGAACGGAGCCTAAAAGTGAAGAGGACTAAAGTCTCATGCAGTAGCCAACTTTATTCAGAGAGCATCAGACAATTAATCAGAGGGCTAAGAAAGGTCACATGAGAAAAGTTCTCATGAGTTCAAGCTGTGTATAACCAGAACAACCTGCACCTGGCAAAACCCATGTTTTTCCATAGAGGCACATAAACAAGTAGCCATAGCCAGCCAGTTGTCAGTAATAATCTGAAGAAAACTCACTTCTGTCTGCTACACCTGAAAGGAGCATGAAACTGTATCCCAAGAACAATTCTGTGTTTCTGAAGAAACTGAGGTCACAAGACTCTCATATTGTTTTCTCACAAGCACTCAGAACTGATGTTATCCTTAGACCACATCCCAAGAGGGTTTATGTGTCCCCTTTGTCCAATGCCTTAAAATGATGTAATTTATTCTTGGTCCTGGGGATTTTATTTGGTCTCTAATGTCAAGTTGGGTATTGTCTTTGGTGTGCTAACTCCATTTAGATTCCTTTTATAAATGCTACTATAAGGAGCTTCTGTCTTGATGCAGCTTTTCAAAAGGCCCTCAGTGTTAACTTTCCCTGCCCATGTTCCATCCATCTCCCTGCCTTCCTTGCCCATTTAATCCTTCCATTCTGTTTTCCCTTTTATCCCTTTACAGCATTATTTGAAGATTCTCACCTCCCCAGGGCCTCTTACTAGCTACAGATTATAAATTAAAGGAACTGTTCTCAAGCATGGGACAGGAGTCCATAATTCTACAACTCAGGTAAATTTCCCATCCCCTGATTTTCCTTTTCTCCTTAAATTTTTATTTTATTTTTATTGTTGTCATTTTGTCCACGATATGTGTTTGTGCTTTTGCATGCTACAAGCATGTATACAGAGTCCGATGTTGGCTCTCTCCTTCCACCTTCACGTGAGTGCTAGGGATCGAGCTTAAGCCATCGGGTTCCATGTTAATTGTTTTTACCCTCTAAGCCTTCACACCAGACACCTTAGATATTTTTTTCCTAAATTTATTTTTGATGTTTTGTAAACTGAGTGTGTGTGTGTGTGTGTGTGTGTGTGTGTGTGTGTGTATGTGTGTGTGTGTGGTGTGGTGCGTAAGTAGGTTTGTGCATGTAACTGCAGGAGACCAGAGATGACAGATTCTATGGAGTTGGAATTAAGGCAATTCTGAACTGCCCATTGTGGATATTGGAAGCTAACCCTTGGACCTCTGCAAGAGCAGCAAAATCACTTTTAACTGCCAAATTATCCCCTTACCCCTCCCCCTCTTCACCCCATTTGTCTTCTGTCTCTGTCTCTGTCTGTCTGTCTGTCTGTCTGTCTGTCTCTCTCTCTCTCTCTCTCTCTCTCTCTCTCTCACACACACACACACACACACACACACACACACACAGATGTTTTTCTGTGTAGCACTGGCTGTCCTGGAACTCCTTCTATAGATCAGGCTGGTCTTGATAACAGAGGTTCACTTGCCTCTGCCTTCCAAGTGCTGATATTAAAGGCACACCATACTATCTCCAGACTCAGGTTTTTTTGTTTTTGTTTTTTTTTTGTTTTAAACTTCTGGTTTTGGCTCTCCTTTTCAATGACCAATCTTACAAAGGCCATACTTGATGTGTTTTATAAAAATAAAGAGAGAAGGAATATGTTTGGTGGAAATGCAGTTAGGTGTGGAGTAAGGGAGTGCCTCCACAGGCCCATGCTGAGGCATCCCTCTCCCCCCCCCCCCCCAGGATACTATACTATACTATGGTGGTATAATATAGAATAGAGTTTATTCAGGGCGTGGGGAGGGGAGCTGGGAGAGTAGTAGACACAGAGAAAGGCAGACAGAGATTGAGAGCAGTGGAGTAGAGGCCGGAGAGAGGGGTAAAAGGTGAAAGGACAGAATGAGAGCAAGAAAGCAAGAGAGCAAGAGTGAGAGGAGGGGCCAAGCAGCACCTTTTATAAAGAGTCAGACACGCCTGGCTGTTGCCAGGTAACAATGGGGCGGAGCCTAGACAAAGTGCTACCAGTATCTCATGAGTATCTGCCATACTCATGAACTATGTCATAATATGATATATGGAGACGTGGCTGCGCAGAGAAATGGATTCTTCCAGCCCATTACAGAAAAAACCCAAAACAATAAACTCTCCAGACCTCGAAGAGCATCTTCAGCACCTACTGATTTCTCTTGTTTTTTTAATTCCTGAAACATCAGTCAAGTTCGCCAAACTATCCAAGATGTAGAAGCCTTCCGTTTCCCTTCATGATCCTTCTGAAATAAAATAAAATCTACAGAGCTTAAATGCACAGAATTGTTAGGACAGAAAAAGATAGTGTCTCTGCCTCCATTGTCTGTCGGCAGGGATGTGGCAGATGGGGGTCACAATCCACAGCCACTGCCTTAGCATACCCGACAAGATGATGGGATTAAGATCCACTGTGCCAGTGGCTCAGGTAAAAAGGGAGTTTCAAGTCTTCTGCTTCTCCCTCCTGGGAACCTAACCTACACACGGGCATTTCTCTTCGTCTCTCTTATTCCTGGAATGCATTTATGAAAACTTCTACATCCTCCTCTCTCCAACATGCCAGGCAGCTGCACACAGTGGACAATTAAATCTGCAGCTTGACTCAGCCCACGGATACTTGGTGCGCGCCTGTGATTTTCCCCACATAAACCTCTGCCTGAAGCTCCCATTTTACTCCTTTGGACCAGACAGGCGGATCTGCTGGGTAGCCAGTGCTTACTCCCGCCTGCCATCTGCAGGCGCCTGTAGTCGTCTCGGCCCCTGCCCCCGCCCCGCTCCCGCCCCACCCCCGCCCCCGCCCCGCCTCTGCCCAGAGACACTGTATCCTTGAACAGGACTTGAGGTGGGAGGCCCTGCTGTTTGTGGCCAGCATTTGCAGGAGACAACTCCCCCTTCCAGTGATTTCTAGACTTATTATGGTCAGAGCCTGGACCACCAGTCCTTAATAGACCAATTAAGAGACAAGTAATAATGAAAAGCAGAAAAAGGAGATTTGATTTTTTTTTTTTTTTTTAGAGAATAAGGACTGGAGACATCAATAGTAAGTAACACCAAAAAGAAATCCGGTCTGCAGAGAAAAGAGTGAAATCGCTTCCTCTGCCTAGGCAGCATATAAAACAATGGAGCGTGGACAGGCCAATCAGCAGAAAAAGATGATGTCCTTAGCTATGCCAACTCATGACTGCCTAGAGTCATCTGAGACGAAAGCTTCAACTAAGGAACTGCTTAGATCAAATTGGCCTGTGGCTATGTCTATGGGGCATGGGTTTGATTATTAATTTATAAAGGAGGGGCCAGCCCAAAATCTTGGGCTGCATAAGAAAGCAAGCTAAATAGGTGGGGTGGGGACATGGTGGTTGATTATTAGATATTGAAATAAAGAACAATGACTAAATTAAATATTGAAATTCAAGGCTACAACTCCTCAAGGCACACAAAAGTATAGTTGTGTAATCTCAATTTAGAATGGAAAAATCTGTCTTTTGGAAACTGACTCTGAAACGTGAAATATAACAATAATCGCCTGAAAGAGCCAGAAGTAGAGAGAGGTAGGGAGAGAAAAGCAAGATACCATTTCACATAACACTAAATGCTATAGAATAAGGTCTGTAGACAGAGGTCAGTGGTTAGGAGTATTTACCGCTCTTCCAGAGGACCTGGGTTCTGTTCCCAGCACCAAGGTTAGACTTGTAACAGAAAGTCTTGGGTTAGTCGGTTCCCTCCAGCAGTGGTGTAAGCAGGAAGTAACTTAGGACGGCAAACATTTTTGTTATTATCAATTTCCTTTTCTAGTTTTCATAGTTAGGAGACAGAGATATAGTTGATGTTATGTATACAATGCATTTTGGTCATATCTAACTCCAAAGAGGAGAAACACTAGACAGAATAAATAAATGGTAAATGATCTAACAAAATACATTGTATACATGTGTACAAAAATTCCAAACTGAACCTAAGTGTGGTGGCTCTACTGCAGCTCACATATAGGCTCAAGACATTTGTTTTCTAGGCAGTTCTCTTGGTAAGTCTAAAACCGTTCGCTATTTATAAAGAAGCCTGTTTTAGCACTTGACAGAGAAAGACTCTGCGAAGCTCAAGATGGTTTTTCCTGCTCTCTGTCTCTCTCCCTCCCTTTCTCTCTGATTTTTTTTGAGACAGGGTTTCTCTATGTAGTTCTGGCTATCCTGGAACTTATTCTGTAGACCAGGCTAGCCTCTGACTCAGAGAGATCCACCTGCCTCCGCCTCTGCCTCTGCCTCCCAGGTTCTGGGATTAGAGGCATGTGCCATCCCTACCCAGCTTTCTGGTTGCTTTTATAGAGAAAGATTCTTGGGATTATGCCTTTAGACAAGCAGCGCTGTGCTCTGAGTGATTTTTATCTGTTTCCTCTGGACAATGTACACTGTGTGGCCTATATTAAAAGGAAAAAGTAAAGAGACCACATAAATCCCAAGGCACTGGGTGCTAGGTGGGAATCGCTAATTAGGGAGGTTAACAAATTTGCCTAAGTCTTTGCTCATCACAATTTGTTTGCTGGCACCTTTGTTTTCTTAAAGTTGACAAAACTTTAATCTGTATAAAATGTCTTAGAAAATAAAAAGCAAATATAGAGATGACTCAGTGGTGAGAGGGATGACTTGATGTGTCGGGAACTATCTAGAACAGGCTATCTAGAATAGGCATGCAAGCAACATTCTCGAGGTGACATTATTTTACACGTCTGTGATGGATAATTGTGAATTACAAGGCTTTCGGATATCTCAACTCAGGATTGATTCTTATTGCTGATATGGCTTTCCTGTCACTATTAAATTGATATAGCAATCCCTGGGCACTAGCCCATCCAATTGGGTATATTTTCTACAGATTAATAAAGATGTACTCTTTTGTAGCAATGCTATGTGATATGTTAGAATGGCAGCTCGTGTCTGGACACAACACACTCTAGGCCCAAATAGTTCCATGTGTAAGAGGTTTAATTGGGAGCGATAGATGGGGTGGCAGCAGAAAGAGAAGAGGGAGAGAGAGAGAGAAGGAGAGAGAGAGAGGTGTTCCATATATATGTATATATTATACACACACATACATATATACACACACACATATATATATATGGGTGGTGACATGGTGGTCACAGGTAAAGGTGGGAGGTGAGCCCAATGGATTCTGGGAATATGGCAGATGGTGCCTTGGCAACAGGTCTGTGAGGCCTGCCTATGTGATGTCATGGGTTTCAGAGGCCCTGATGCCAACATAATGTAGACAAATTGATGATTTTATAATTCCTAGTAATGATTTTACAGAATTCCTAAATTTATACAAATAATTTTGACTTCTCTAAATACGAAGGCTGCAATTAGGACTCTTCATGTGTCATGAGCTAATTGCACTAAGGTAGAAAGCAGGCATGAAGCAGATTTATGATCAGGAAAAACATTCTTTCTGGGCTGGCTATGAAACCATTATCTGATAACTAAAGGTCATAAAACTGTATGGACAATTTATTGTAGGTGCAAGGACAAAAAATAAAGTATTGACTGGATTTATCTAAACAAAATGACTAAGCCAGCTCACTCAGTCAACAGGTTCTCCAGGGAGGCAGGGAGGATTAAAAAGAAAAAAGACAATTAGACAACACTTTAGCATGACCCCAGCCAGTTCTCAGGCTGAAGCAGGCTTTTTTTTTTCCCAGTCTGCTTTTCTACCACTTGTAAGTACGTGCAAATAATAAGATCCGTTCTGGGACAAGGAAAAGACAAGGCAGTGAACACACATCATCAGGGAACAAGCAAGGCAATGAACAAAATCCTGTAAACACCATTTCTAGGGGCTCATCAGGACGACCAAGGCAAAAGGAATGCCTCACAGTCCGCAGCGGAGCCTGCTCTGAGCTCTGTGTTAGCTCAAGAGTAAATATTCATAATCTGAGCCTATTTCCTGGCCCAAAGTCGGAATCCCACCTGACCCAATTGTCCTGACCCGATGTCAAGTTTCTAGAAGTGCCCCGCCAAAGTTCTCTGCAACAAAATACCAATACTAGACAGATGATTTGCCTCTTGACAAAACCTGTATTAATGTAAATCTAAGAGTTATTGTTTTAGGGTTTGGAGAGTTGGCTCAGCAGTTAAGAGCACTGACTGCTTTTCCAGAGGTCCTGAGTCCAATTCCCAGCACCCACATGGTGGCTCACAACCATCTGTAATGGGATCCAATGCCCTCTTCTGGTGTGTCTGAAGGAAGCTACAGTGTACTGATATAAATAAAATAAATGAAAAAAGAATTATTGTTTTATACTCTTGACCTATGGAGCTAGTGGCTGATAATGAATATTTAATTGGATAAGTAGTCTTAATGGAAAAGATGTGTAAACATCTCTGTTATAAGTCCTTATTCAATTTATGATTTGAATTTATGTTTGAACTTGTGAACTGTAAAAAAACAAAGATGCTTAGAACACCATGTGATCATGTATCCTGAGAAAGTGGAAGGACTAGGAAAGCCGGCAGTGAAAGGGCAGAGAGCAGCAGGCAGGAGGCAGGCTTTTCTCACCACGAGATGGGCTCTGTCTTAACTCTCACTGTTTCTCACTGACGAGGATGGGGCTTTTTCTTTACCGACTTGGGTTTCTTCCACTCAGCAATAGAATGGCAAAGACTTGTTCTTTCCCTGAGCAACAAAGGTTGGAGCTTGGTTTTCATCCAGAATGAGTGTTTTTCTGTACTGGCACTTGCTCAATGGAACTTGCTCGTGGAGGCTTTTGCTTCATCTGTCAAATATATATTTGTAAGTAGAGGCGTGTGTATGTGAGCATGCAGGAATCCGTGTGGAGCTGATGGACAGGTGGTCAGGCCCAACATGTCTGAGTGTGCATGGTGTGTGTGTATAAATGTGTGAGTGTCTATGCATATTGGCTTGTGTGGACGTTTTTCTTTCTGAAAGCCTGAGCTTCTTTTCCTGGCTCACAAAGAGTTAAATGCTCCAGGGCTCCCTCTTGCCCTGGCCAGAGAGAGATGAGGCTCTGGGGAACGGGGACTAGAGAATGGAACTCTAAGACTTAATCCTTACTTAGTTCCCTGCTGCTCCAGCAAGGAATTAATTACCCCGTGTTTATCTGTCTGTCTGTCTGTCTGTCTGTCTGTCTGTCTGTCTGTCTATATGTATGTACATCAGAGTTTCTTCATGGCTATTCTTGCCAGCCCCAAATATTTAAGTTTTGTTCTGTCAGTAGTGTAGATTTAAGAACACTTAAATCTCCCGTCCCTGTCACCAGACAAAGATCTGGGTTTGGTTCCTAGCACCACCCACGAAGGCTTGCACCTGCTTGTAACTTCAACTCCAGGGCACCAAATTCCCACTGGCTGCATCAGGCATTTACACACATGTGGTACACAAAAATGCATGCAAGCACACATACACATAATTTTTTTTTTTAAAAAAATAAACCTTTTTAAATGTATTACATTTTAATTGACTTGAGAGCTGCCTTGTGGTGCTGATGAAGGACAGCTGGAGGGCTGACCAACTCAGCTACCTCCCAGGCCTAGATGGATCTTAGGATCTATCCCATCTATGATCTGCTGGAGCTCAACAAAGAGTCAGTTCTGCAGATCCAAAGCTGTGAGGTCTCCATGACACAGGATAACAACAGGATATCTGAGAAGAGTCCCAGTGAGGATCCACTATTGATAATGTAGCAAAACCCAGAAACCTCAAACCAGACCAATGACTCATTTCAATGAACATTTGTAAGTAAAGATGTGTGGACAGAGGGACACACTGTGTGACATACTACAGCTTCCACAGCATGATGATGATGATGGTGATGATGATGATAATGGTGGTGGTGTTGGTGGTGGTGGTGTTGGTGGTGATGATGATGATGATTCTATTTTATTTTATATTATTTTATTTTGGGGGGAGATTGCAAGTGTGGAGGACTAATGCGAAGGGGTGGATAGATGAGTGGAACTTGGGTGCTTGATGTGAAATTCACAAAGAATCAGTAAAAAGTTGTTTTTTTTTTTTTTTTAAATCTTTCTACTTATTCCATTGTCCAGTGAATACTGCCATATTTTCCATCAGCCTAGTGAATTGTGAGTCTTATCTAGTATTTAATTAATGTGGTCTATAATATCCAGAAGCAGTTTCTAAATGTGGTCTCAGTTGTATAGGATGTGTTCATTTTCCAAAGAACATGTGGAAGTAAGTGTTAATTATCATCTACAAGAGCAGTTCCTTACTTATTCACCAGAATGGAGTTTGGAATCAGAGCAAGCGAGCTCCCTGTAAACAGCACTGAGAAATGACCAAGGACTCAAAGAGTTCAGCCACTAGTATATCGTTGGTGTAAATGGGGAAAGGAATCCATTTAAAGGTATTTTAAATTCTATTATGTATTCATTAAGATGTGTCTATGTGGGGTTGTGGATTTAGCTCAGTGGTAGAGCACATGCCTAGCAAGCACAAGGCCCTTCTCAGCTCTGGAAAAAAAATGTGTCTGTGTAGGGGATAGGGGTTGTATGAGCCAGAGAACTCTTTGGAGACCCCTCTCTCTTTCCTCCTGTATGTGGGTTTACTTACAATAGTTCCTTTCTATAATATTACAGAATTCATACTGCCTAGAATCCCTGTGTATGGAGCAGTATGGGAGGTCTTCAGGCAATTCCATTCTTTTGACAAACATGAAAGAACTCAACACTGAAGAATAATCCTAAATATAAAACAAAGGTCACATGACCTTTCTAGGAAAAAAAATTAGAACCTATATCATTGTAAAAATGTTTGTGGGAATACCTCTAGTTGTCTTTTTTTTTCTTTTTTCTTTCTTTCTTTCTTTTTCTTCAAGACAGGGTTTCTCTGTATAGCCCTGGCTGTCCTGGAACTCACTCTGTAGACCAGGCTGGCCCCTCGAACTCAGAAATCCACCTGGCTCTGCCTCCCAAGTGCTGGGATTAAAGGCATGCACCACCACCACCTGGCTCTAGTTGTCTTTGAATTGAATTCACAGATATAAAAGAATACAGTGTGGTAGAGGAAGCTCCACACCTAGGTGCTCCAACACACCCAGGATCAGAGCAGCAGAGGTGAGGAGGACACAACATCTGTCCCAACACCGGGAGTAACTGGGACCAGCTGGACCCAGGCAGGCAGGAACTCCACCAGCCCAGTGGCACTGGTTCCCTCCAGTCTGTCTGGGCTGGTGCTCTGAGCAGACCTTGGGCGCAAATTTCGCAGACAGTCCCACGATTTTGCAGGCAGTCTCACAACACCCAGAGGAAGTTCCACTCCTCGGCGCTCTAACAGGCCCAAGGATCACAGGATCCCAGAATCACAGGATCACAGAAACAGCTTGACTCAGAGGAGTTCTGAAACAACCAGAATCACAGGTAGGACAGGCACCAGTCAGATTAGCCAGGACAGGTAGCACTAGAGATAACCAGCTGGCCAGAGGCAAGCATAAGAATATAAGCAACAGAAACCAAGGTTACTTGGCATCATCAGAACCCAATTCTCCCACCATAGCAAGTCCTGGATACACCATCACACCGGAAAAGCAAGATTCAGATCTAAAATTACTTCTCACGATGGTGATACAGGACTTTAAGAAGGACATAAATGACTCCCCCAAAGAAGTACAGGAGAACACAGGTAAGCAGCTAGAAGCCCTTAAAGAGGAAACACGAAAATCTCTTAAAGAACTACAGGAAAACACAAACAAGTGAAGGAAATGAACAAAACCACACAGGATCTAAAAATGGAAATAGAAACATTAAAGAAATCACAAAGGGAGACAACCCTGGAGTTAGAAAACCTAGGAAAGATATCAGGAGTCATAGATGCAAGCATCACCAACAGAATATAAGAGAGAAGAGAGAATCTCAGGGGCAGAAGACACCATAGAAAACATTGACACAACAGTCAAAGAAAATGCAGAAAGCAAAAAGCTCCTAACCCAAAACATCCAGGAAATCCAGGACACAATGAGAGATCCAAACCTAAAGATAATAGGTATAGAAGAAAGTGAAGACTCCCAACTTAAAGGGCCAATAAATATCTTCAACAAAATTATAGAAGAAAACTTCCCTAACCTAAAGAAAGAGATGCCCATGAACATACAAGAAGCCTACAGAACTCCAAATAGACTGGACCAGAAAAGAAATTCCTCCTGTCACATAATAATCAAAACACCAAATGCATTAAACAAAAAAAGAATATTAAAAGCAGTAACGAGAAAAGGTCAAGTAACATATAAAGGCAGGCCTATCAGAATTACATCGAAGTTCTCATCAGAGACTATGAAAGCTAGAAGATCTTGGGCAGATGTCATACAGAGCCTCCAAGAACACAAATGCCAGCTCAGGCTGCTATATCCAGCAAATTACCATAGATGGAGAAAACAAGATATTCCATGACAAAACGAAATTTATACAACATCTTTCCACAAATCCAGCCCTATAAAGGATAATAGATGGAAAACATCAACATAAGGAGCAAAACTACACTCTAGAAGAAGCAAGAAAGTAACCTTTCAACAAATCCACACAAACCTAATTCCACCTCTAACAACAAAAACAACAGGAAGTAACAATTACTTTTTCTTAATGTCTTAATATGAAAATTAATATTACCAACATATCCTAATGGATTGAAATCCAAAAATATGAGGATTTAGACATTTGTTGGTTGTCATCCAGTGGTCACTCTAATTTGGTAATTGGAGAAATAAGTCCAATATTGTACAATCCATATTCACTTTCTGCTTGTTTGTACATGACAGTGTCTTGCTGGGTTCCACATAGTGGTCTTGAAATCAGGCTTCTCCTATCTCAGCGTCTCTATTAGTAGGATCGTTTGTTTGATGTTTTTACAATATACTATGTTTTCCAGAACAGCTTACATATTTCAAAAAGTTTATACAGCCAAAAGAAACATAGACAACTAACTTGGGAGGTGGCTTGTAAGAGAACAACAAAGAGTGAGACGAATGCTTTGCTTGATGTTTATAAATATTGTATCAAGTTCGAAGAAAATGACTTTATAAGTTACTCTTTCCTTGAGATGAATGCTTTTCAAAATCATCACAGGCAATGAACCAGATTCTTACCCTCACCTAATGTCTGTGCTACCCTCCAAGCAGAACCGTTGTTCATTGAAACAGTTGGTGAATGACTTCATGGATAGACCATCTTAATACACAAATTTCTTAAATGAATGTAACCTGTTCTCTGTGGGCTGAGAATAAAGACAATCACTCAAGTCAAATAGCCTTGACCATAGCAGGAAATCTGTATCCAAAAATCATGCCTACAATTCATTCCTTGGCGCAGCAGAACTGTCAACTCTCAGCTTAGCTACGATGGAGGTAAAATCCTTCGGTGATGTGAGGGTCACTGAAGTACAGCCTTATTACAATGAAATCCAATGTCTAAAAATTGTTCTTATTTTGGGCTTGTACCACAGTAAGAGTCAAGATTTTAAGCTCTACTAAAAACAAAACAAAGAAACAAAAAGACTTTATCTATTTATGTTAATTAAAAAAATAGTAGTAGTGATGTATTATCATTAATTATCAAAATAATTAGTATTATTTTAAAATATACAGTTAATGTATTTGGAGTTATTTCAAATTTATATTGAGACAAATGTATATATTTTCAGTATTGCTGTAGACAAGCATCTACGTAAGACTATTCAATTGATTGTTGTTTTATCTCAAACAATTTTCATAATACTCATTTTTATTGTTACAATATTTTATAAATTTTAAAGAATATGACAAATTAAAAAAACAAAAGGTATTGCAGGTATTGAAGGGGGGTCTCTGGGAGGAGTTGGGGTACAAAAGGGAAACAAGAATGTGATGTAACTCTATTTACTTAAAATATGTTTTTAAATGTTAACAAATTCAGATAAATTGAAATCATGTGTCTTTCCTCATCATAATGCAATAAAACTCAAATCAATAAAAAAAGGATATTGATACTTCCGTTTTTTCCCTAAAAAAAAAAAGAATACAGTGTGTACAGAAACTCCAACTAGAAGAGATACACAAAAGTCTTCCATTGACATACAGTGTAAATACACATTGGATGAAGACCCTGAGAATGTAGAAAATAGAAGTTTCCAGTTGAAATGAATTATGAAATGCTTCGTCAAGTGGAATCCTATAAATGGAAATAATATGAAGAACAAAGTCATTTGTGTATAATTTTGCAGAAACTAAAGACCAGAAGAAAATGATCTAAAGTTTGTAAATTTGTCAGTGGCTCATCTTAAAGTGATCTCTTATGCTTACACATTACAAATGTTTGATGGATCAATAGCTTGAACAGATACATATATTCACTCTGCACAAAGCTGAACAATGCTCTACACAATGACAATGTGGTCAAAGAAGAAATAAAGAAATTAAAGACTTTTTAGAATTTAATAAAAATGAAAGCACAACATACCCAAACTTATGAGACACAATAAAAGCAGTGCTAAGAGGAAAACTCATAGCTTTGAGTGCCTCCAAAAGGAAACTGGAGAGAGCATACACTAGCAGCTTGACAGCACACCTGAAAGCTCTAGAATAAAAAGAAGCAAATACACTCAAGAGGAGTAGATGGCAGGAAATAATCAAACTCAGGGCTGAAATTAACCTAGCAGAAACAAAAAGAACTATACCTTTGTAAAGTTTTTTGTTGATTCTTTAATCAACAAACCCAGGAGCAGGTCTTTGAAAAAAATCAACAAGATAGATAAACCCTTAGCCAGACTAACCAGTGGGCACAGAGACAGTATCCAAATTAATAAAATCAGAAATGAAAAGGGAGACATAGCAACAAAATATATCTTAAAATAAGTATTCTGTTTGTTGAATATTAGCAGTGAAAATATTAAAATCATGCTCTTAAAAAAAGGGAAGAAAAAAGAGAAACCTTCATAGATGTGCTCCCATCATGAGCATGGACAGCATTATAAAATGGAGAACTTCAACACAAAAAAGAAATTTATGACAGAGCATTGGAAAGACATACACCTGGAAGATAGAATCACAAAAGAAGACAAAGATGGAACTAATGGCCCAAGAGGCAGAGGTTGGTTCCTACTGTAAATTCCACCAAAAAAAAAAAAAA